>JAAALK010000079.1:70865021-71140021 GCA_019279435.1 Zizania palustris | reverse complement strand
CAGCCGTCGGATCGCGATTCGTACGCCGGTGGTTTGGGGAAACCCGGACGACACGGCGGGCGCAAACCCGCGACCGGATGTTCCGCTGCACGTGGGCCATACCATAACTACCTACCCCTTACCGGCCGCCGGCTTCTGGGCCCGCCCGCCGGCTGCTGGGCCCGCCCGCGCGCGCCGCCACGGTGCTGCCACTCGGCTCCCGGCCGCGCGCACGGCGCACCAGCACTGTGCTGACTCTGTCCACGCCCTTCTCCTATAAATATGGCCGCGGTTGGGCACCGTTCCACACCTATCTCCTCCTCGTCCTGGTCCTGGTCCTGGTCCTGCTAGGTCCCCCTAGGTCCATCTGTAGGCCTGTAGCTAGTTGCCATGGCGAACGACGGGAAGAAGGTGGTGGTGGTGGTGCCGCCGGGGCCGATGGACTCGTTTTGCGGGTGGCGCCGCGGCGGTGGTGGTGGGGAGGGAGTGGGAGTGGGAGAAGTGTTTTCCGTGGAGGACTACCAGGCGGCCAGGTCGCTCTTGATGCTCGCAAGAGGCGTCCGGGATGAGGCCGCCGATGAGGACGGTTACGGTTCGTTGGGAGGGGTGAAGGGCGTCGGCGGCGGCGTCGAGCCGGCGCTGGGTCCGCACAGGTTGAGGTGCTACGAGTGCTCCGTGTGCGGGAAGGTTTACTCTTCCTACCAGGCGCTTGGCGGGCACAAGACGTGCCACCGCAAGACGCCGCGGCTGCCGGCCCCGGCGCCGAATCATGCGGCGGATCCGGTGGCGGTGGCACCGCCGCTGCCGCCCCTCCTGAGGCCGTCGTCTTTCGGTGGGATCAGGGAGGCGAAGGTGCACCGCTGCTCGGTCTGCTTCTGCACGTTCTCGTCGGGCCAGGCGCTGGGCGGGCACAAGCGTCTGCACTACAACCAGCGCGGCGGCGCCGGCGGAGGCGACGCCAAGAAGCCCAAGCCCGCGGCTACAACACCGCGGACGGTGAAAGACTTCGACCTGAACCTGCCTGCTACGGGGACGGCGGCTCAGGACGTGAACGAGATCCCACCACCCCCGGCGGCGAAGAAGGCGCGGACGCTGTTGCTGATGATCTAACCATCATCCTGCAGCGGCGGCGGCGGCGGCTTATGGCAGCTTCCCTATAAGATCGATCTAATGGTTTAGGGGTTCTCGTTTCGGTTAAGATCGGTATCCGAGATCGGTCGTTTGATTGCTATATTTCTTTTCAGTTCGTGTTTGTGTTTGCCGACTGGTAGTCTACTGGTATAATAAGCTATCTATCATGGCGTTTGTTATGTGGTTCTGTAATTTTAGGGTTGAATCTATATGAATCTATCATTTGGATTGTGAATATGACAGCTCTGATCTGGTATAATAAGCTATCTATCATGGCGTTTGCAATGTGGTTTTGTAATTCTAGGGTTGAATCTATATGAATCTATCATTTGGATTGAGAATATGACAGCTCTGATCTGTGATGCTTTGCTACTCATCGAGAGTGATTGCATCGATCTCACTGTGTAGTCAGCCTCCGGCCGACGCGGACGAAGCTAGCTAGCTAGAGGTAGAAGAAGAAGTGAACTCGATCATATGCTCTAGGACGCCGAATGAGTTCACCGGTCGGGGCTGCGCTAGCGGCCGCCAGCCGGCGTGCGAGTGATATGCGCCGAGTGAAGCCGCTATACACGATTACACGGTACTATACAGCGACACATGCCACGGGAGAGAGCGGTGCCGGCCGGCAATGGCAGACAATGTAGGAAATTCAACTCTAAATTTACAGTTGCCAAACATAAACTAGAGTGACTAAATTTACCATAGTGACTACGACGAAAGAACATTATGTTCTACGTAGGTATCTAATAATCTAACAATAATGAACTACATACGAGAACATCAGCAAAGCTGACCAAATGAAGAGAAGCGAGAAGACTCTCCACAATTATTATTGTAGCAGCAGGCGCCCGATCGAGCGAAGCGGCGGCTCGGTGGCACCGAGCAGAGCGGGCGCTGAGCGGTAGTTGGAGTGACGACAACATGGCTCTAGTGATGTGATAGCCAGATCAGTCGAACATACTATGGTAACAGATACTGACGTTAGGTAGCTTGCAGGATGTTGAAGAAGAGGCATATGTAGGATAGTCAGATGGGTGTGGGTGGTGTGGGTGTGGGTGTGACAGTAGTGATCCGATGGAGGGATCATGAACGAACCTATGCAACCAAAGTTATAAAACTCGGTGGCACGACAATGGAGGAGCGAGTGGAGCGGCTTGACCATGGAGGAGTGACGTGTTCCGGATGATGGTGAGACTTCGATATGGATGGGGGTGGTTGCTAGACGACGTGGGGAGAGAGACACGCCAAAGTTGACGTGTACTTGGGACGGACGGCAAGCGCCGCATGTTTTGGCGGGTACGATGGCGCGCAGGGCCGGCCCTAGGGCAGTGCGACCGCATCGGGCCTCCAAAAGTAGGGGGCTTCTAAAATTTAGAGATATTTCTCCTTTGTATTTAAACTTATTAGTGTGAGATTTGTTAATGGCACTAAATTTTTCAATATTATTTTGTAATGTGTGCCTCTATTTTTCGTTCCGCACCAGGCCACAAAAATATCAGCGCCGGCCCTGACGGCGCGTCCATCGGATAGCTATTTTTTGTAGCGTACGATGGTGCTTCCGCTGAATAGCTACTTTTTTGCACCGACACGCTATTGATAAAGATAGCTATTTTTGGTTCCGACACGCTATTCATGGTATAACGGTTGATACGACACTTCTTCCTAAGACGCTTTAACAAATCTTAAAGTAATTGTGATCGTCTAAAAATGAGAACCGGCAATTAGATAGACCCTACATTTATTAGTTGTCAGCCTTTGCTCAAACTATAAAAGGTTACTATGTAATTTCCAATTCAACTTCTAAATATAAGGTGTCAAATCCTAGAGGAAATATAATCCGTAAATGCATGTACAGCTAGTTTAGAATAATATCTAGAGTATATACTCTAGGTGATATAATTATCTATCAAACTTCAATGAAGGTTTAGTTTTCTCAAGTAAACTTAAGATGTTCAGATGGTATCAAATGGCATTATATTGCTGCTATAGTGCTATATATATATATGTGTGTGTGTAGTATATATGTTACAATTAAATAAGCCTATTTTATTCACAATAATGACATCATAAATTAATTAAAACGCATCCATATTTGATCAGCTTGATAGACTAGTGTACACTATCAGGCAAGTGGAGCTAGCTGGTGGTAATATCCTTTTTACACGGGAATTAATTTATTTTTATGCCCTATATAAGTTGATATAATTTGCTCCTACATATGTGTATATATGACACGCACACACACACACATATATATACACACACACATATATGTGAAATAACAAATTTTCTCTACTTAATTATATTGACAAGCATGAATGCCACCACTCTACTGTGCATTCATATTAGCTAGCGAATAAGATATCTTAGAACCAGTCAAAACTAAATTTAAAAAAATATTGAATCCAAATACGTGATTGGATTATATTCACTACCGGAAACGCTCTGTTCGCCGAGAGCACAAATCTTTGCCGAGTGCATTCCCTCGGGCACTCGACAAACTAGAGTTTGCCGAGTGCCCGAGGGAATGCACTCGGCAAAGATTTGTGCACTCGGCAAAGGGAGGGTTTGCCGAGTGCCATTCCTTAGGCACTCGGCAAACATCCTGAAAATCCCCCGCCAAACTTTTTTTCTGGCGCCGTGACGGCGGCACGGGTGAAAATTTGGGTTTGCCGAGTGCCACTAACGGACACTCGGCAAACCCTAGCCTTTGCCGAGTGCCACAAGAAAAACACTCGGCAAAGATGTTTTGAAGTCTATATTTCATGTGAAAACACATTTTGAGTCCATATCACATTTCAAAAATGTTTTGAACCTGAATTTTTTTTTACAGTCATAATTCAACATCTTTTAATCCTTGGTAAATTTTCATACTTTTATGAGTGGGTTTGGTATTTTTAATAAAATATTTGTATTTCTAGGATTTACTTCCAAGTGGGTCAAATTTGAAATGCATGTACATGAAATAATGACTCAAAAATTATGGAAAAATCATATTTGTGTTCATGATTACATTTGTAATCTTTTACAACTAAATATAACTAAATATTTAAAATCTAATTTACGACACTCGACCGGCAATATGCACGTTAATGGTTTTGTAATTATAGAAAATGTAATTGATGCCTAAAAAATATGACACTTGACATGGTATCATTATATCATACATATATGATATGGTAAAAAATTCATAATGTTTCGACAAAGTTTTCAAGTATGACCTTTAGAAATTGGACAACCTTCGAGAAGGTTTAGGAGTTTAGGGATGAAATGAGTTAGGTTTAGAAGCAAATCGATATTCAAATATTTGTTTGAACTTAAAACTTTTTGTACTACTAAAACTCAATATATCTTATACCATGTCAAAAATTGGCATTTTTTTGAGTTAGTTTGCTATTTTTGGTTAAAAAAGTTGTTTATAGGATTTTAAGTAAAAACTCACAAAATTAAACTATAAGTGACTTATATTTGTCTATTTGAACCTAGAAATTTTCTAGGATGAAATATTAGTGTATATTATATAATTACAAATTATGGGATTTTTTACTGTCTTTATTCTATTTAATTATTTTTTTAAAAAAACAGTATAAAAAATCTTTGCCGAGTGCAAATGGGAATGGCACTCGGCAAAAAAAAAATCATTTTTGCCGAGTGCCATAGCTAAATACACTCGGCAAAGTGTGCTGATTCCATTATTTCATGTGAAAACATATTTTCACTCTATATCACATTTAAAACATGTTTTGAACTTCAATTTTTTTTTACAGTCATAATTAAACATCTGTTAATCCATGGAAAATTTTCATACTTTTATGAGTGGGATTGCTATTTTTAATAAATTAATCCTATTTGTAGGATTTACTTCCAAGTAGGTCAAATTACAACTGCATGTACATGAAATAATGACTCAAAAATTGTAGAAAAATCATATTTATGTTCATGATTCTATTTTTAATCTTTTACAACTAAATATATCTAAAAATTGAAAATATAATTTACGACGCTCGGGCGGCAACATGGAGCTTAATGTTTTTTTAATTCTATAAAATTAAATTAATGCCTAAAAAATATGAAAGTTGACATGGTGTCATTGTATCATACATATATACTGTGATAAAAATTTCATAATGTTTCGACAAAGTTTTCATGTACGACGTTTGCAAACTAGAGAATCGAGGAGAAGGTAAATGTGTTTATGGATGGAATGAGCTAGGTTTAGAAACAAATCGATATTCAAATCTTTGTTTGCCATTAAAACTTTTTATACTAATAAATCCCATTGTATCTTATATCATGTCCAAATTTGTGATTTTTTAGTACTAGCTTGGTATTTTTAGTTAATTGAACTTCCTTATAGAATTTAATTAAAAGATCACAAATTTGAACTACAAGTACATTAAATTTGTTTATTTGAAGTAAGAAATTTTTTAGGAGTAAAAATAACTGTGTATTACATAATGCCAAATTATGGGATTTTTTATTGTTTTATTTCTATTTTAGTTTTTTTTTAAAAAAAAAAATAAAAAAATCTTTGCCGAGTGCAATTATCCCTTGCACTCGGCAAAGAAAAGGTTTTTTTTTTAAATAATATTTGCCGAGTGCCTCACTAATGGCACTCGGCAAAGGTTTTTTAAATAAAAAAAAAATGTTTGCCGAGTGCCACCCAATTTGGGCACTCGGCAAACCTCGTTGCCTTCTAAATAAGGCCCGCCCGCAGATCTGGGCGCAGCGCCCAGATCTGCTCCCCCGCGCGCCCGCAGCCCTGCCCCCCGCCCCCGCCGCCGCTCCCCCGCCGCCGGCAGCCCGCGCGCCTGCTCCCCCCCGCGCGCGTGCTCCCCCGCCGCCGGCAGCCCGCGCGCGTGCTCCCCCGCGCGCGTGCTCCCCCGCCGCCGGCCGCCGCTGCGCGCGCCCCCCCCGCCGGCCGCCGCTCCCCCGCGCCCCGCCGCCGGCCAGGCCGGCGCCCCCGCAGCCGGCCGCCCCCCCCAGCCCCCGTCGCCGGCAAGCCGCCCCCCCCCCCCCCCGCCGGCCGGCGCCGCCTAGCCTCCTCCCCCGGCCTCGTCCTCCCCCCGGCGCCCCCGGCACCACCGGCTCCTCCTCCTCCGGCCGCCGGCCCCCTCACTCCGGCCGCCGGTCCCGCCGTCTCCTCCGCCCCCAACAACCCCTACTTCCTTCGGTATTTTTGACACTTAAAATTTAGGGTTTTAAATTTTTGTTTGAAATTAGTTTAAATTTTGTGGTGATGCTATAGTATGTCAAATGTTAGTTTATTCATTTGTTGAAATTTCATATATATATGTGTGTGTGTGCCTATATATATATACATGTTAGTTTATACATGTTAGTTGAAATTAATGATATATTTAATGTAATGTTTAATCACATATGTAATCACATGTTTAATGCCATGAATATACCATGTTGTTGTAATATACATGTTTTAGAAATTTTAATATAATCGTTGTAATAGTTTTTATGTTTTAATGATTATGTTGATTAATATATTTTGTATGTGGATGCCGGCCATCGTGCCGTGATATATATATACATGTGTGTATGTGGATGTCGGCCATCGCGTCGTGATATGTGTATGTGGGTGACGACCATTATGTCGTCCTATTTTAATTTTTCTTGTTATTGTCGCGTAACCTAGGCGTCTCCCGTTCGGAAGAGTTACGGTTTGGAATATGCATGTCTTTGCATATTTGTGGCCGTAACTGTTTCGAATTGTCCACGTTTGGACAGCCGGAAGATGCGTAGATTGAGCTCGTTTTCATGCCCCGTTCCGATTCGACTCATGGTTTCGGCAGCACCTCCTCGTTGTTCTCCGAACGCACATCCTCTTGGCATGTTGCCCAGACGTGCGTTTGGAGAGCAGCGGGGAGGTGCTGCCGAAATTTTGGGTTGGATCGGAACGGAGTGTGAAAACGAGCTCAATCTACGCATTTTCTGGTGGGATTAGGACCTATCTTACCTATCTAACCCCTAAACACGGGTGTTGTTTCCTAGTTAAGTTCAAGATGGATCAACGTGAGTGGATGTACACGGGTCGCCCTAGTCAGGCCGAGGTGACCATGGATTGGATCAAGAACACTGAAGTATTCTTAGAGACGGCGTTTGGTAGACGGAATGTACGTGACAAGACCTGGTGTCCATGTAGTCGGTGCGAGAATAAGCGTCGACAAACAAAGGATGCTATGGGTAAACACCTATGCAAATATGGGTTCATGCCAAATTATACCCGATGGACGTATCATGGTGAGTCCCAACGTCCTAGAGAGGAGGTGTTGCGACATCGCATGGATGATGATGAGGGAGGGGTTGGATTTATGCTAGATGACTTTGAAGATGCGCACTTCGACGAAGCACGTGAAGAGGAAGTGCCGGAGCCAACGGCAAAAGCGTTTTATGACATGTTGTCCGCGTCAAAGCAACCTCTTCACGGTCACACTAAGGTTTCTCAACTGGATGCCATCGCACGGCTATTGGCCATCAAGTCGCAGTTTAGCTTGAGTCGAGAATGCTTCGATGTTATGCTGACGGTTGTTGGTAGCCTTCTTCCAGAAGGTCACAATCTTCCGAAGAGCATGTACGAGTCTAAGAAAGTTCTCCGTGCACTTAAGATGCCTTATGAGCAAATACATGCTTGTCCCAACGGATGCATTTTATTTAGAAAACAATACGCAGACGCAACCTGC
The DNA here is from genome assembly GCA_019279435.1 of Zizania palustris. Classification (NCBI taxonomy): domain Eukaryota; kingdom Viridiplantae; phylum Streptophyta; class Magnoliopsida; order Poales; family Poaceae; genus Zizania; species Zizania palustris. Next base: position 71,132,216 of record JAAALK010000079.1, on the reverse strand, counting down.
TGCGTGAAATGCAAATCCTCTAGGTATCTAGAGGTAGACTCCGATGATGGTGTGAAGAAACAACTCTCAATTCCCGTGAAGATCCTTCGGTACCTTCCCTTTGTACCGAGGATCCAACGGTTGTACATGACCGAGGAATGTTCTAAACAGATGACATGGCATAAAAATGGGATTCGTTACAACCCAGACAAGCTAGGTCATCCATCAGATGGAGAAGCGTGGAAAAAATTTGATCAGCTCCATCCCGAGAAAGCTTTAGAGCCACGTAATGTACGAATTGCTATAGCAACAGATGGGTTCAATCCATATGGTATGACGGCTGCCGCATACAGTTGTTGGCCAATGTTTGTTATTCCCCTCAACCTTCCTCCCGGCGTCATCTTTCAACGACAGAATATTTTCTTGTCCTTGATAATTCCAGGGCCTGAATACCCGGGGAAAAATATGAGTGTGTATATGGAGCCTTTGATGGATGATTTGGTCCATGCGTGGGAAGACGGTGTGTTGACATATGATCGATGTACAAAGACAAACTTCAGAATGCATGTCTGGTATATGTACTCTCTACATGACCTATCGGCATATTCGATATTTTGCGGCTGGTGCGTGCATGGGAAGTTCGCATGCCCGATTTGTCGGTCGACTCTAAAGTTCATTTGGCTAGCTAAGGGTGGAAAATATTCCTCGTTTGACAAGCACCGACAATTCCTTCCTCGGAACCATCCATTCAGGAAGGATAAGAGGAATTTTACAAAAGATGTGTCTGTTAAAGGCTCAGCACCAATTAAAATGACCGGAGCCGATGTTCGTGCTCAATTAGAGTCTTTGCAAATTAATACACAAGGAGCTGGTTTTATCGGATATGGTGAGCATCATGCATGGACTCACAAGCCATGTTTATGGAATCTTCCTTATTTCGATGATCTTCTCCTTCCGCACAACATTGATGTGATGCACACTGAGAAAAATGTTGTCGAGGCCATTTTCGGCACAATCATGGATATTCCTGAGAAGACGAAAGACAATGTCAAGGCCCGACTGGATCAAGCGGCTATATGCAACAGACCTAAGCTCGACATGATACCTCCTAGAAGCGGGAAATCCTGGACGAAGCCAAAGTCTGATTTTGTTCTAACAAGGGGACAAAGGAGGGAAGTACTTGAGTGGTTTCAAACATTAATGTTTCCTGATGGCTATGCAGCTAATCTGAAGAGGGGAGTTAATCTAGCTACTCTGCGAATAAACGGACTCAAAAGTCATGACTATCACATATGGATTGAGCGGTTGCTCCCGGTCATGATTCGTGGCTATGTCCCCGAGGATGTCTGGCGAGTTCTAGCTGAATTGAGCAATTTTTTCCGTCAACTTTGTGCTAAACAGTTGTCTCACACCGTGGTAGCAGACATGGAGACACTAGCGCCCGTGTTATTATGCAAGCTAGAAAAGATCTTTCCGCCCGGTTTTTTCAATCCGATGCAACATATGATATTGCACCTTCCGTATGAGGCCCGGATGGGAGGTCCGGTTCAAAGCCGTTGGTGCTATTCAATTGAGAGATTCCAAAAGATTCTTCGGAATAAATGTAAGAACAAATGCAAAATTGAAGCATCCATAGCTGAGGCATATGTTTTGGAGGAGGTGTCAAACTTCACAACTAGATATTATGCGGACAATCTTCCAAGCGTGCATAATCCACCTGCCCGTTACAATCTTCCAGAAGAAGAATCAAATCTCAGCATCTTCAGAGGCCAACTAGGAAGTGCAAGTGGTGCTGCTAACAAGACCTTACAGCATGAAGAGTGGCGTTTGATTATGTTGTATGTCCTGACAAACCTTTCCGAAGTGGAACCGTACATTGAGGAATTTCATCGACGATTTTGGCGTGGTTCGAGGGAGGCTAACATTGAGGAATCCACTGCCCTTCTTAAGTATGGTGTGGGAAATGGCAATCCCGATTTCATTTCTTGGTTCAAAACTAAGGTATTTCTCAAATTAACTTTTAGTTAGTTATACCTTTCAATTATATCTTATATGCGACTAATATACATGTTCATCGCGTTTAAACCTATAGGGAAGAACCGACACGGCAATGAGTTCCGAGTTGAGGCAAGTTGCGAATGGTTGTGCATACAAGGTTAAGACATTCAAAGCTTACGACGTAAACGGCTATCGTTTCCACACAACAAGCCATGAACAGAGCCGACCTAACCGAAGAACCACAAATTCCAGAGTTTTTACTCCGGGCACAGACGGGGTTGACTACTATGGACGACTCGAAGAAATATATGAATTGAGTTTTGATGGGAGCAAACCTCTTAACCCCGTTATATTTAAATGCCACTGGTTCAATCCCAAAGTAGTGAGACAGACTCCCGAACTTGGCTTAATAGAAATTCGTCAAGATACCACCTTGCCGAGTGAAGATGTTTATATTGTGGCTCAACAGGCAACACAAGTTTACTATCTGTCTTACCCGTGCAAAACCGTCGCACGTCTTAAAGGTTGGGATGTTGTGTATAAGGTGTCGCCACATGGTAAACTGCCTGTTCCCAACAACGAAGACTATAACATAGACCCGAACACATACGACGGAGAGTTCTTTCAAGAAGATGGGCTACCAGGCATGTTTGTTATTGACTTGACAGAGACGATGGAAGTAGATAACGAAAGTGGTGCCGATGCCGACGAAGGAGACGAGATTCATAATGGAAGAGACTTAGAACTGCTAGAGAGATTGCACTCAAGCACTCAACGTGATGACAACATTCCACCTCCTGAACAGTTGGACGATTACATCATATCACGTGATAGTGATGACGATACATATGATCCAGCAAATCCGGACGGCGATGACTATTTCTAGCAGCTGTATGAGAATTATGTTTAATTTTAGAATAAATGCGTTTAGAACACATTTCACGGTTTATCTAAAGTGATTTACTCTTTTTCGTAGCAGGTGATTGAAATATGGTGGGGGGTTTAAAGAAATTAATAAGTGCGGTAGTAGGAAAAGGCGGTAGATCCACTCCCTCTCAAGATGAGGTCGGGTCCTCATCTAGACCTCGAGGTAGGAGAACGAAGAAGTCAGCAGTGAGAGGAAAGGCACCCGCGCCCTCGAGTGACACTAGCCATATACCGGCATCCCGTCGCGACGATGATTACGTGCCGGATGAGGAGGAGGAGGAGCAGGCTAGGGTGGAGGAGGAGGAGGAGGTGGGGGCAGAGGGTGGGGAGGTTGGGGCAGAGGGAGAGGAGCAGACTACAGAAGCGGCTGCAGTGTGGTTGCGTGGTCCTTCGTCACTCCCGAGGCGACCAGTGGCAGTAGCTGATCGTCCGCTCATTCGACCAGATGGAAATAGGTAAGTTGTTGTAGAAAGTATATAATATATTCTTTTCGTTAGTTTAATTTTTAATATATACTAATACTTTTTAATGATATCGGGATAGGAACTGGATTATGGTTGAACGAGGAGGTCGTGAGTGCTCACGCCATGTAAACGGTATCCTCGGGCTTCTTATCAAGGAAAAGTTCCCTGGTTTGATATCTTTGGATGGGAGGACGGAGCCGGCGTACTCATGGAGGCACTATGAAAGTGCGCCGGACGCCCCTGACCGAGAAGGGAGACAATTTGCCCACCTAGCCGATCGAGTCAGGGCTGAGCTCTGGGTAAGTTTATTTTCTTAATATATGTGTCAATACTATTAACATGTGAAAACATATAACATTCTCTTTACATCCATATGCAGGATTTTTATAGATGTGATGAGGGGTATGCGGATCAGGCTGCCGCAGTTATTAACAGAGCCGCCAAGAAGCTTGTCACCGACATGCATTATGAGGCGCGCATTCAAGCTGTTATTGACTTCTGCGCTCAGCACCGTCGAGAGAGAAAGAACAAAAAGGATGCTCGGACCACCTTTCTGACACGAGAGGAATACATGATGGTAAGTGTATTCTCGTGTATCTTCTAATACTTAATATTATGTCATTAACAAATTCACTTGCATCAAATAGGTCCCTCCACAGTGGTGTGCCGCTCATCTTGAGTGTTGGGGCCAAATTGTTGATAGGTGGTGTTCTGCCGAGTGGCAGAGCAGTCACGAGGCATGCCGCCAGCGACGCCTACTCATGCCGGGGGCAGCACACCATCAAGGCTCGCTGAACCTCGACCAGTTCAGGGCGAGATGGGTATGTAGTTACATGTTTCTTTTTTTCGCTTAATTGCACAATATAACTCTAACTATCTTCTTGTTTCAGTCAACGGCCAATGCGGGTCAGGAATGCTCCCAAGTCATGGCATATGCTCTGGCTCACAAAGGGAGGGTGGTTGAAGGCAATACCTATAATCCAAATGACCCCGCTGAGTCGTACACTAATCGGAATGCATATCAACGCCTCCAAGACTATTCAGAGATGGCAAGGGAAGTGCATGGCGTCGATTATGACCCAATCGCACATGACATCGATGGCGAGGTGGTGATGAGGGCTGGAGGAGGAAAGAGACATGGGCGATATTTGATGGGCGACGGCGCCATTGATACCCGTAGTACCCCCTCTCTATCTGAGGTGAGAGCTCGGAGCTCGACTTCCGGTCCGGGTATACGTCCTCGCCGAGACACATCTATGGGTCTGATTGCTGATCTACAGGTTAGTTCATTTTCATTAATCATCGAACACTTCACATTGTTTGTTTGAGAACATTAACTCTGAAATAATGTTTTGTAGGCCCAACTAAATGAAGAAAGATCACAAAGGACCGAGTGGCAGACCCAGATGGAGGCTCGGCTGCAGGCTCAGATGCAAGCTCAGATGCAAGCCGAGATGCAGACCCAGATGCAGCAGTGGTTTGCGCAGATGGGTGGATCTTTCTTAGGTCATATGGGTCTGCCTAGACTTCCTCCTCAACCTCAACAATCTCCACGGACTCCACAGAGCGGCAATGTGAGTTTCTAATATTGTTATTGTCGGTTTTGTTATATACAAGTGTTCTAACTATTTTTTTTTCAGTTTCATCCATCGGCAGCAGGATCAAACACGCAGCCATCTCCACACACTGGTCATAGCGGTAATGATAATTTGTGAGGCGTGGTGTGAGTTGTCGTGATGAATTTGTTAATTAACTTAAACTTGTCACCGTTAACGCGAACTTTAACTTGTGTATCAATTTGAACTTGTATTTGTGACGTGAACGTGAAATTGTGATGTGATCGTGAAATTTGTGATGTAAATGTGATTTTTGTGATGTGTATGTGATTTCTGTGAATATCTGTGATTCAGTGTGAATTTTGGGGCAAATTTTGTGAATAAATGTGAATTTGTGATGCATTTTGTGATTGAATGTGTTTTTTGGATGAAATATGCAAGAAATAAATGAAAAAAAAAATTTAAAAATTTTTTGCCGAGTGTTACACTCGGCAAAGCCACCTGCAGTGCACAGAAACGTGCCACGTGGCACGTTTCTGTGCACTCTGGGGAGGCTTTGCCGAGTGCCTCCACGTGGCACTCGGCGAAGGGGGTGTGCCGAGTGCCACGGGGGCACTCGGCGAAGCCCCACGCGCCACGTGCCCCCCCCCCCGAGCCACCTTCGCCGAGTGCCCCCCGTGGCACTCGGCACACCCCCTTCGCCGAGTGCCACGTGGGGCACTCGGCGAAGCCCCCTCGCGCCACGTGCCCCCCCCCCGAGCCACCTTCGCCGAGTGCCCCACGTGGCACTCGGCAAACCCCCTTCGCCGAGTGCCACGTGGGGCACTCGGCAAACCGCGTTAACGCCCCCCCCCCCAGCCGTTAGCCGGCCTCTTTGCCGAGTGCTACGCGTGGCACTCGGCGAAGTCTATATTGCACTCGGCAAAGACTTCGCCGAGTGCCCGATAAAATGCACTCGGCGAACCCCCACGTCGCCGACAAGGCTAGTGCCGAGTGGGGTTCGCCGAGTGTGGCACTCGGCGAAGCCTTTGCCGAGTGCAAAAGAGGCTTCGCCGAGTGCCCTAGGCACTCGGCAAAGGGCTGTATTCCCGTAGTGATTGGCGATATTTAGTTGAGCTATTTGGTTTTTTAGTTAAAATAAAAATTTAAAACACTTTATTTTATCATGTAAACTTCAGACTTAAAGCTAAAACTATATGACAAACCAATCCTAAATAGAAAAGCAAATAGAAAAGGTAATAGAAAAGAGATGGTAATGAAGAGGATATGTCGTTTTTGCCCATATTGGAATGTGTTATGTGTCTAATGACCCATTTGTTTCAGCTTCTAGCAGCTACAGATTCTTAGTAGCTAGCTAGTCTGAGTAGTTGGTGTTTTTTAGATTCTATATTCTAGTCTATTTCCAGATTCTACAGCTACTAATTCTTACCATCTGAGTCTAAAATCTAGACCGTTTGTTTTCGCATCAGATTTTAGAAGTAGCTGCAGCTGTCAGAAACAGAAACAAATAAGTCCTAAGTATTACCCGTACTAATAAGGTGCAGGCCATGCATGTTAATAGGACTGATGAAGCAACTAAGGCATGCTACTAGCAACTAAGATTATTAATGTGGATATGCATCCCATTTCTAAATTATAAACTTCCTTTAGAGAAATTTCTTAGCATAATTTAAATCAATCCTAACTTTACAATAGTCAATAAGCCATTAACTATTTGCTAATTATTTGGCTAAGCAGTCCAAACGGTGATATGGCACAAGAGCATCTTTAACTCACCCCCTAAATTTTATCTTCCTATGTGGAGCTCCTAAAAAATATTTTCCACTTACAATGAAGAGATAAATCCTCCCGTACCATTATAATTTTTAAGAGTTTGACAAATATCACTATCAACTATGATGGTCTCTTGTTTGTCAGTGACACACTGATTACATGTTTCCAAACCGTTAAAATTATAATGGCACAAGCAACAGAGAATGGCTTGTGGTGTGTAATTACATTACCGTGGAGGGCTTTTCTTGATAAATGCAGCAATGAAGTACACATACTTGATGAGAAAAATATTTTTGGGCTCTATAAATGAACAAATCCCCTATATCCATTATCCAACTATAAATGAACAAATTCCCTACATACAACTATAAATGAACAAATCCCCTACATACAACTATAAATGAACAAATCTCCGATATCCAACTATAAATGAACAAATATCATATATCCAACTTCACATGTAGGTACATTTTCCTTTAATGAAAGATGTCAATGTCATCGTGTGCCATGGTATTTACAATATGACATATGCATGTTTTCGCAACAAATCGCGGTATAAATCCTCATTTGTGATGGTATTTCTCTTCCTCTACTTGTTCTGTTAGAGCTTAGGGTTTGTTTAGCAGGTCAAAATCTCAATCTATCCATGTTCATTGACATATAACAGGTTAGTATTCCGAACTTCCAAACTAATCTTTAGATTGAGAAGGTGGTGAACAAAATAAAAGGAAATGTTCCAAAAGTGGAGCGTGACTTGGAAGGAATAATTCATTATTTCGTCAATGGGCCTCTCACTATTCAATACCTCCTCCTGTTGGGTATGCTTAAGTCTTAGATTAGATTACGTCACCCGAAGCGAGGCCTCGGTGCGTATTCAGATAGAGAAGCAAGGCTTTTTGAGCTTGATCCTGTAATGAATGAAAAGGATATTTGGTATGGATTCACCGAACCTACGATGGGTTGAGCCACCTACGACTCTAGGCCACCTTCGACCCTAGGATGCATCAAGCCGGATCCTAGAATCCTGGACTCGTCAAGCCGTCACCCGGAAGTCCTGGACTTCGGTTTTAAGGCGAAGTAAGACTTCGATTTTTTACTAAAATAATTACAAATTTGCACAGCGAATCGGGGCTTCGGACTGTGTACATACCTCGTGAGGTGAGGGTGAAAGGCTTGCCTCGTAGCCCCTAGGGCTTCGGAGGCCTTCAGCGCGTGACCGGAGCCCTTTGCCGGAGGGTGCACTCCGAGGCGCGAGGGATGGTGAAAAGCGAGAAAGGCCTTCGAGCTGCACTCGGAGCCCCTTGCCGGAGGGTGCGCAGAGCTAGAAAACTCCGAAGCTCCCCCCTCAAGCGCACTTTGAGACATAGGCAGCGGCAGAGAACTTAGCTTTTAATACTAAGATCCCCACGGACGACGCCAACTGTTGTAGCAATTGCGTTAGCTACAGCAGGTTTCTGAGTGTATAGTGTATAGAATGAACCTCGAAGGGTTCTCTTAGAGGAAGAAAGGATTTATACTGGTTCATGCCTCCTTGAAGGGATAATAGCCTTACGTCCAGTCTATTGTGGATTTGGCATAGTTTTGCCTCTGTTGGATCTAATGGATCTTTTTTTTCTGTTACAAGGGCATAACCCTGCTTTTATAGGCACGCAAGCTAAAGGAAAAGACTTAAATGCCCTCTACAGGTCTTAGGCCATATAGGGGCAAGAAGGGAAAAAAGACTAGACTACTACATAAACAGTCTTACAGCTTTATAGGCGTGTCAGATAGACACCAACTCTAAACAGCTAAATGACATACCAAGGGCAGTGGGGACCCCGGTATTGCTTTGCACAGTAGCAGAGTCGAGATATGTTCTTGATTCGAAGTAGTGGGCACTTTGAAGTACGCTCTGAACTGAACTCCAAATGGACTCCCGGAGGCTTAGCTTCAAAAGGGACCGGAGGGGGTCCGGAGGCTGGCTCTGGAGAACCCCATAGGAAGCCTGGAGGCTTGACTCTGGAGGGCTTCGAAGGGAGCCCAGAGTCTAACTCTGAAGGAAGCCCGAAGGCTTGACTCCGAAGGGCTCCGAAAGGAGCCCTGAGGCTAACTCAGGCAGGCTTCGAACGGAGCTCAGAGACTTGGTCTAGCTGCTGCTTGGAAATAACTTTGGCAAGAGGGATCTGCTTCGACTTCATGCTTCGGGGGTGTCAGGTTTCGGTGCCAAGGCCTACAGAGGCTAACGTCATTTGGTCTCTATTTAAGGGAAAACTTAATCCCCCAACAAACACACCGATGACATATTGACAAACCGTAAAAATTATAATGACACGGAAAAATTAACCCAAAATAGAACCAATAGAAATCAAGCGTATGTTGTGAGCTTCAATTGTTCTTTTGTAGTGTGTTAAGTGCTTCTTTGTTTGTGTTATCACCTTAAATTACAGGTGTACAAGCTCCTAGGCAGCAGTATAACTTTCAGTTTTCAGGATAAACTTTTCTTGTCTTTCTATTAAGTCTATTGGCTAACAATTGCATTGTCTGCATGGCTACATCCAAGAATTACTTGCATGTTATTCAGAGATTTATGCCAGCATTTCTTTTAAAGAAGTCTGGACTCAATTTTGTTTGAAAGTCATGTGACAGGAATGCAACACGAGAACTTTTCTAGATATATCACACATCCTAATATTACTCTCATCCGCGTGATCTGATACCGTGGTGTTCACGTCCCTTTCATAATTTATGCTGGTATGGAACTAGAAAGAGTGAGTTTTTGGTGTGCTAACATGGAATGCTATTATTTTAACTAAATGTAATTTGGTGAGCCGTACCGTTACATGTCAGTTGTAAGTAGATGATAATATATTATTACCCTGTTTATGCTAAACTTAAAAATATCCACCCTTTGTAAGGGTGAGGGGGATTGAATACCTATTATGCACAACTAATATCCGCTCGACATAAGGTTATTATCCAATTCAAAAACCCGAACCATAACTCAAACCACTTTGATAATTCAAGTCCTCGAGACCTAATTATGCCAACCATATATAATTTATAAGTAAAAAATTAATTTTAACAAGTATAAGGTTTCTAGATAATTTGAACTTGTACATGATCGAGGACATATAGATTACTTTGTTTAAATATAGAAAACCACAGTCAAAAGTGCAAGCTATACACTAGAAATCTAGAATTCAGAAATCTAGATTCTGAGACCGGTTGACTTGTAGAGTTGTAGATTGGATGAACTTGGTCAGAGTCTTGACTCCTCGAACTTTAATTTCTCCTATGTCAACTGTTAACCTCTCTCTTCTGTTTAGTGCTCGGAAGTCTATAAAGATCCGATTTTGATTGAAAATCAGGCGTTAAAAATAAATTATCTAATACTATATGATTTCAAAACACAATAATATTATTAAAGATGATGTCTTTGAATACTTTATAACATTTTGAAGAAACTTATAATGTCGAAAAGAGAGACCACTGTACACACGTTTGCCGACGCGCCGCCGCCGCTCGGTCGGAGCTTCCTCGACCGAGGTGTCAGCGCTGTCGCCGTACGTGTCACGGCCGGCGGCAGGTGCTCAGCGCGCCGCCGCCCGTCGAGCGCAGGGCACGCGACTAACAAGGCCGGAGTGGCCTGCCGGCTGCCGCGCGTGGCTAGCTAGACGATGTGACCGCAGCGGTACGTGCGCGTCCCGGCCGGACTGACCTTGACACGGCTGTCAGATCGATCACCGCAACTTGCACCGAATGCTTCACCGGGAAACAGCTGCATATTCCGCTAGTGGCTAAAAGAGACGCAGAGAAATCATCACGGAGGAGCTCGCCACATCTCCCATTGTTCGTGAAATGGAAACAAAATTCTTAAAATATTTTACTGCTATTCCACATCTTTATTGTTTTGCCTTAATAGTTGATCCTCGCAAAAAATTAGAAGTTTTAAAAATTGCTTTTGATTCTATGGGTGATGCATTGGGTCTTGATTATTCTGAAGCTTATCAACATGTTACTGACGAGTTGTACAGAGTTTTTCGTTTATATCAACAAAAATTAGGTGCCGCTCGCCCGGTGGCTGAGGAGGTTCCAAAGAAAAAAGAAAGCAAGTCAAGCTCTAAGAACTTGTGGAAGAAATTTATGGGCAAACAAACAGGTTCCTCTTCAGGCTCCTCAGTGCCTAGGATAAATTGGAATCCTGATGCAGAGCTTAACCACTACCTTGAGAGTAATCATACGGCCCATGATCAAATGCTCAATAAAGACAAGGTCGACCTCCTTGCATGGTGGAAAGATAAAGAAAACACTCTTCCGGTATTGGCTCACTTTGCCCGAGACATTCTATTAGTTCCAGCTTCCTCAGTTTCTTCGGAGCAGGCATTTAGCCAAGTTGGAAGAATCATTGAAGAAAGAAGATCATGTCTTACAGCGGAAACTGTTGAGACAATATTTTGTTTGAAAGATTGGCTAGAGGCGGAGGAACGAACTCAACATCGTCAACAAGAAGCAGAGATTGAGTCCCAAATGGCCGAATTTCGTTTAGATGAAAATGATGAAGATTAATAATATGTTGTGTTAATATAAATTAGTTGTTGTACTCTTTTCCTTACCAGGGGAACCCTATACTGGGGTGTAAGGTTTTTAACGAGGCAACAACTTTGTAAAAAAAATATATTATTAATAAATTTGTTTCCCCTAATTTGTTTATGTTAATTTATTATTTATTATTATTATTGTCGGTGATAAGGTTTTCTAATAGAACTAAACAAATTTTATACATATTAATTATACAATAGAAATAGTAATGATCACATACAAATTTCTAAAAAAACAATTATTCTATTTTTTATATGTTGGGCCGTGCTTGGGCCGGCACGGCCCATCAAGGCCCACCGTGCCTATGGACCGTGCCTGGGCCTAATTTTTGCTGACCCGGGCTGGCCCGGCTCGGCCCACCAAGTGGGCCGTGCCGGCCCGGCACGGCCCACCTAGGCACGGAGGCCCGTCGGGTCGTGCCGTGCCGGCACGGCCCGGCCCAAGTCCCTGCTCTACCTGACTCCATGGCTCAGCTCGAGAAAGGGGAGGAGGTGGGGAGCGGGAGACTACGACGGCGGCGACGAGGATGAGCTGCAACGGTTGCCGCGTGCTGCGGAAGGGGTGCTGCGAGGAGTGCGTGCTGCAGCCGTGCCTGCAGTGGATCGACGGGGCCGAGGCGCAGGGCCACGCCACCGTCTTCGTCGCCAAGTTCTTCGGCCGCGCCGGCCTCATGTCCTTCCTCACCGCCGTCGCCGAGCCGCAGCGCGCAGGTAAATTTGGGCGGAATTCGTAAAAGATGGGTTTTTGCGAGGTCGGTGCTTGCTGATGTACATGTGTGGCGTGGTTGCAGCGCTGTTCCAGTCGCTGCTGTACGAGTCGGCGGGGAGGACGATCAACCCGGTGGGCGGCGCGGTCGGTCTGCTCTCGGCGGGGAGTTGGCACCTATGCCAGGCGGCGGTCGACACCGTGCTACGCGGCGGCGGTATCGGCCCGCTGCCAGAGCTCGATGGCGGCTTTAAAGCGGGTGACGACGTCTCCGCCAGGGGACGCGGCATGTTTGCCTCGACGGCGAGGCGGGCCGTGGGTTGCTCTACCTTCTCGACGGTGAAGCGGTCGGCGAGGTACCCAGCTGCGCCCGACGCCGACGCTGCTGCCCAGACGGCACCGTCGTGCGACCTCGGCCTGTGGCTCATCCCCGGGTCCCCACCGACCCCGGAGGAGCGGAGAGCCAAGCGGGCCGCCACGCCGTCGATGAACTCCGAGGGCTCCGTCACGACGTGCGTCGGCGGCGGCACCGGCGAGAAGGAGCCCGAGCTGCTGAACCTTTTTGTCTAGGCTAGCTACCTAACCTAGTAGAGACCGAACGCTCAATCTGAGCCATCTCCCATGCTTTCCTTTGCTTTGCTCGGCGCGTGTGCTGCATCCCGGCGAGGCGGCGAACTGCCTGACGTGACGTCCTATCGCCGGCGAGGTGTCCTTAGCATCAATCAAAAGTCAAAACGAAACCGAACAAAAATCCGTCTCCCCGATCGATCGATCGATCGATCTTATCAGTAGCTCAACTATCAAAAGCGTACGTGATTAGTGTTGGCCAGCTACTGCATCATCATCAGCATGGCTAATTTCATATAAATAATCCAAGTGGTCGTCCTGAAACTCCGATCGACTCATCGTGTCGGAGGTGGTGAGTTGGGTTGGGCTGCTGGATGCCTGGATAGTTCAGCTTTGCTCAGGTTTCGAGGCGGGCGCGGGCGCGAGCGCGTGCGCGCCACGCGCGACGACTTGACGCGACCCGCGCGCGCGCGCGGCGCGGCGACTTGACGCGACCCGGGCGGGCGGCGCGTCGCGACGACGTTGGTGGAGGTTCGCCCGCACCGTCAGAGCCCGGACCTCCGACCGCTCCCGCTGCTGAAGCCGCCAAGCCCTGATCTCCAACCGTTGCCGCCTCTGAAGCGGCCGGCGCGACAACCCCCGCCTCCCCCTCCGCCTCCGGCCACTCCGCCGATGACCGCCACGGTGTATTCCTCCGACGAGGAGGACACGGCTACGTTCTACACCGCGCCAAAGACCGCCAAGTCGTCGTTCAGCCGGAGCACAAGCCAGCACAGCACGTTGGAGCCAACAGTTATGCCGCCCACGGCCGCTACCGCGCCGGCACCGCCACAAACGACCCCCCTACAACCTCCTCGCCGGCCGCCACCCCCACCCCCACCCCCGCCGCTGCCGAGGCAGAGGCTGGTGCTACCACTCCCGGCAGAGTCCCCGCCCCGCGCCGCGCTTGCCAATCTGGAACTAACCAGCTCCCCTGCCGACACCTCTGTTCAAGACAGGGGAGGCGCGCAGCCTCCGCCGCTGAAGCCTCCGCACCTGAAGCCGCTGCACTGGGACAAGCTCCGGGCAATCTCCGGCCGCACCACCGTGTGGGACCAGGTCAAGAACTCCGACTTGTTCCGGTGCGCCCCTCTCCCGCTCTTACCTCCACATCACCTCATCTCTCTCCGTTTCAACTGATCCATCTATCAACGCCGGACACGGCAGCGTCGACGAGGAGGCAATGGAGAGCTTGTTCCTGAACAGCAGCGGCGCGGGGAGCTCCGACCAGTCGGCGAGGAGGGAAGGCACAGGGAAGCAGGAGAGCCGGTTGCTTGACCCGAAACGGCTGCAGAACGTGGCGATCATGCTCAAGGCGCTCAACGTGACCGCCGACGAAGTGATTGCTGCACTCGTCCATGGTGAGATTGTACTCTCAGTTTCTTACTTGTCGTGTGAATTCAGGTGGAATTTAGGCGATCATGTGGTATGTTCATGTGCAATTCAGGTGACCACATGTCATCACACCACACAGTACAGTCTATTAACTGCTAAACTAAGCACATTTAGCACACCAAATGAGATCTAGCCTCTAGGTTTGAGAGTGTCACAACCTACATATCACAGTTTGTTTGGTTGCCGGCTATACTTTGTCATATCTAAGGTTAGACCAGTTTGATTAATTTTGATATTTAGTTGCTGCCACAATTGTGGTAAGACTCCTTAATGACTTAAAAATGTATGACAAGGTTTATATAGACTTGTGTTGGACCGGAAACGGCGACCAGAGGGGGGGGATGGGAGCTTTTAAAATTTCTGGCTAAAAACTTAGCCTTCGGGTTCAGTTCTGTCTCCTGCGGAACAGGCTTCGAACACAACCTTCGAAGGTCTGGTTCGGAGGTACTTCGGCAGCTCCGAACACAGGCTTCGTAGGAACAAAAGTTCGAAGTCAAGAAGACTTCGCTCCACGAACAACCCTCGAAAATCTACTCTGCTAAGTCAGTGCAGGCTCAGCACACGAGGTGCTTCGAGCAGGCTTCGCACTTCACCCTTCGCAAGAGTGGACAGCCCTCTGAGGACTTCGACCAAGTACTAGGCGACAGCAACTGGTGCTGGGCTTCGTACTCGAAGGTCTACACGCACACAAAACGGACCACGCTAAGGGCTTCGACACAAGAAGCACTACGGGAAAAGAACAGGGCTTCGCTAGTAAGCAGCGAGGTCTTGCCTCGTGTTACACAGAGCGACAGCACACTGTAAAGCACACTTCGCGATAAAAACACCCTTCGCCAAGACAGGCTTCGGTGAACTAAAAACTAGCGAGGTATGCAACGCGAGCTCAAGCAAAAGCACACAGAAGCAGGGCTTCGCCGCTTGAACAAGGAACACAAAATATATTGAACTCAGAATGAATACAGCGAGGTCTGTCTACAGGAGCTCAACAGTAAATGCTCAAAGTGTTAAATGTTACCTACCGAGCCCCCATATTTATAGCCCACGACTTCATCCTAAGGAAGTGACTACTTTACCCCTAGGGTTTACATTCATTTTGTCTCTTCAGAACTAAGGGGTACAAAAGGTAGTCCACCTTTATTTTGGAGGCTTCTCTGTCAGCTGCAGAGGGGACAGTGTCAGCCTTTTTCAGAACAGACAGTGTCAGCCTTTACAGTGTTGACTTCTGGAACCTCCTTTCGCACGCGAGGGGTGCGGAAGCTTCGGCGAGAAGCCTGCAGCCTGATGGCCTTCGCTCCGCCGAAGAAGTCCTTCGATTCAGTGACGGTTTTGAGCCGAAGCCGTCAAAGCCCTTGGGCCTTCGCACCACCACCTCGGGAGTGGATCACCACAGCTTCGCAGCTACTCCGAGCTCGAACACCGTCCGTCCGTGTACCGAAGCCATGCATGGCCGAAGCACCACAAGTCATCCTCACTCCGAAGCCCCACCTTCGGAGTTCCACCCTTCGAAGTCCCTCCTTCGTCCAAGGCCTCCGCATGAAGCATTCCATGAGCACTCCGTCGCAGTGCCTCTCCCCGAGCACACTCCACGACGAGCCTCACCCGGACCATGCCTTCGATGCGCCTCGACTTCTGAGACCTTCGTCGGGTAACCTTCGAGTGTCTCCCTCCGGAGCACACTTCGAACTCCTTGCCTCCGCAGAGGACTTGTTCCACCAACTCCGAAGTCACTCCATTCGGAGTACCTTCGAAGTGCCTCACCTCCGAGGACTTTGTCTCAGAGTACCTTCAGCCGGAGCCACGCTCCGCACTCTCTGCCTTCACCTGGCACGCCTCGACCCGAGGACCGACCCGGACCACCTTCGCAGCCACCGTGACGGAGCTCCCCGCTCCCCTGACATCAAGCCTCCCGCTTGACCCAAGTTCACCCGGCTCGAACCCTGTCCGTCGCCTCCGAAGTCCCTGCGCACCACCGACAAGCAAACAAGTGTATCCAGTACTCCGGAGACCTCTCCGGGTTAACAGCCTCCGGCACACACTCCGGTGTACCGCCCAAAGTACCGAAGCCATCGGTACGAACCCAGTCATCGTGTACTGCCGGACCCCTCCGACGAGCACACTCCGCTGCACAGCTGCAGCAAGCAAACACCTCCGAACACCCTTCGGAGAACCACCTCCGAACA
The DNA here is from genome assembly GCA_019279435.1 of Zizania palustris. Classification (NCBI taxonomy): domain Eukaryota; kingdom Viridiplantae; phylum Streptophyta; class Magnoliopsida; order Poales; family Poaceae; genus Zizania; species Zizania palustris. The sequence continues at coordinate 71,116,055 of JAAALK010000079.1, read as the reverse complement.
CCCTTCGGAGGTACCACCTCCGAAGCCCCTTCGGAGGTACCCTTCGAACAGAGGGTAAATAATCCTGTCAATCACTCATCACATACACTGAAACCACCCTTGGTTTCTCAATCTCCCCCTTGATGAGTGCATTGACAACCAAATCCAATTTCAAGAAAAATAAAAAGCTTTCAGCACACAAGTGACCATAAAAACTCAGAAAAGAGCCAAAGCATGTCACTTGATAAAAGAATTTTTCTCCCCCTTTGTGAAAGAGTAAAAGCCCCTTCGGCAAATCTCCCCTTGATAAGAACTCCCCCCTGAGTTAAGCAAATTTTTCTCCCCCTTTCGAAATTATGCCTTCTTGCGGCAGAGAACATAGCAAACCTCTCCCCCTTTGGCAATGCAAGCATCAAGGAGCATTCAAAATATGCAAAGCTTTGAAATGAATAGAATTGCAAAGACATATAATGCAAAAATATGCCAACATTAAAACTAATGATCATGTGCTCAGCTCAATTTGACAATCTGTGAAACAAGATGATGGCATGTGATTTTGTCATTTTTGAAGTAAAAGCATCACCACTTAATCACTGCAGCTAGCCAAGAGAAGGCAAGGACTGCGCAAAGCTAACAAATTCTACCCTAGACAGACAAGTCTTGTTCAAAAGGAGCTGTGAAAGCAAACTTGATGATCAATTAATTTTGCTGTTCTTTTTCTTAATGCCAGGGGTTATTTGTTTGTCCACCTTATACTTTCCAATCAAGCCAAGCCTAGGCATGAAAGCCATCTGAAGCTTAAGGCGGTGATTTTGGCATACACTACACTATCCCAGTTCAGACCACAGTGCAATGGTAAGCAGTCTAGAATAGAGTAGTGCGACAAACAAACCCTCCTGGATCTTTTCATTTAAACCAGGCAAATCATGGATTTTTGATTTTGATTCAGATACATGAAATATTTTGATGAATATCCATGAATAATGAACACATTTTTCAAGTTGCAAATTTTAGCATCCAAGGAACAGTGTCTTGCTGTCAAGTAGATAAAAGATAGCTAAAAGCAGTCCAGCCTAAACAAGCTAGATACAAGATTATGCGGTGAGCAAGTTTCGATTTTTAGAAAATAAAACATCATGCACAATCAATGTTCCAGACATATTTCATAGAGCTGAGCTGTCATGATTTCTTTGAATTAAAAGCAGGCATATAATAGCAAAAGATGTAAGTACAATTCCACACATAATGAGCATATGCAAGACAATTAAAATCAGCTCCCCCTCACAAAATGCCGTAGGGATGACAAATACCAAGTTCCCCACGCAAGTAAGCAAATCGAGAAGCATCGAGGGGTTTTGTAAAAATGTCGGCAAGCTGGTGTTGGGTATCAACATATTGAAGTTCAATATCACCCTTCTCATTGTGATCTCTGAGAAAATGATACCGTACATCAATGTGTTTGGTTCTGGAGTGCTGAACCGGGTTGTTTGCAATACAAATAGCACTAGTGTTATCACAGAAAAGTGGAACACTCTTATAATCCAACCCAAAATCCCGCAAAGTGGAAACCATCCACAAAATCTGAGAGCAACAGCTAGCTGCAGCAACATATTCGGCCTCAGCCGTTGATTGTGCAACACTAGACTGTTTGCGGGAAGACCAGCAAACCAGAGACGTACCCAGAAAATGACAAGTACCTGAGGTACTCTTCCTATCAATTCTACACCCAGCAAAATCCGCATCTGAATAACCTCTAAGACATAAGGATGAAGACGATGAATACCATATGCCAAATTCAAGGGTGTGTTTGAGATACCTTAAAATGCGCTTAACCGCTTGGCGGTGCGAAGCTCGTGGTGAAGCCTGAAAACGAGCGCACAGACATACTGCAAAGTGTATGTCCGGCCTCGTGGCAGTCAAGTAGAGGAGGGAGCCGATCATGCTTCGGAACTCCTTCTGATCTACGGCTTCTCCATCTTCGTCAGGGTCCAATGCTACAGATGTAGCCATTGGAGTGGCGAGGGGCTTCGCATCGGACATGTCAAACTTCTTGAGCAGGTCCTTGGTGTACTTCGTCTGGTGGACGAAAGTACCTTGTTTGCTTTGCTTGATTTGCAAACCAAGGAAAAAGGTGAGTTCACCCATCATCGACATTTCAAATTCCCTGCTCATGGTATCTGCAAACTCGGCAACTAAAGCATGAGAGGAGCCACCAAAGATGATATCATCCACATAAATCTGCACTAGGAGGAAATCTTTGCCATGCTTGAGAGTAAACAAAGTTTTATCAACAGAGCCCATCAAATACCCTCGCTCAAGCAGAAAAGACTTAAGTCTATCATACCACGCCCGAGGGGCCTGCTTGAGTCCATAAAGAGCCTTATGAAGTTTAAGGACTTTATGTGGGTACTTGGGGTTTTCAAAACCAGGGGGTTGTTTTACATAAACATCTTCACCTATGAAGCCATTAAGAAAAGCACTTTTGACATCCATTTGATAGAGTTTGAATCCTCGGGATGTCGCAAAGGCAAGCAAAATCCTAATGGCCTCAAGGCGAGCAACAGGTGCAAAAGTTTCAGTAAAATCAATCCCTTCTAGTTGAGAAAAGCCCTGAGCTACAAGTCTAGCCTTGTTTCTAACAATTGTCCCATCCTCCCCTTGTTTATTTTTAAAAATCCATTTTGTTCCTATGAAATGAACATTTGGTGGAGGATCAACTAAAGTCCAGACTTGGTTTCTTTCAAAATTCTCAAGCTCTTCATGCATGGCATTGATCCAACTAGAATCAGAAAGTGCATGACTAACATCTAAGGGCTCGAAAGAAGCAACAAAAGCAGCATTAGTGAAATGGGCATGAGAACGCGTTACCCTTTGATCAAGCTCACCAATGATCTGCTCGGGAGGGTGCATCCTTTGGACATGATGTGGAGCTTCACGGCGGGATGCAGTCTCCCCCTCAACTTGTGCGTTGGAGTGGTCCAAGATGACCGATGTTGAGGTAGTCGCTTCGGGACCTTGTGCCGAAGTAGTTGAAGCGGGGTCAGCTTCGGGGGTTGATGTCGAGGGTAGTAGGGGATAATCCTCGAATTCTCCGGGATCTTCGTCTTCGAATAAGGTCTGTTCCATGTCGTGTTCATTTGCCTGTTCAAGAGCAGAACTAACAGAGGGGGTTGATTCATCAAAAGTCACATCACATGACTCGATGACAGTGTTAGTCTCTAAATTATAAACACGATAAGAATGACCATGTGTAGTATAGCCCAAGAAGATCCCGTCAGAAGATCGCGACTCAAATTTATCCAAGTTACCACGTTTTAGGATAAAGCAGCGACAACCAAAAACTCGAAGATGAGTAACCTTGGGCTGTCTCCCAAAACGCAGCTCATAAGATGTCAAGTTTAAAATTGAGCGCAAGAAAATTCGGTTTGAGATGTAGCAAGCAGTGTTCATGGCCTCAGCCCAGAATTTTCTAGGAGTCCTATGCTCATCAAGCATCGTCCTAGCCATCTCAACCAAAGTGCGGTTTTTCCTCTCAACAACACCGTTCTGTTGAGGAACCCGCGGAGCAGAGAATTGATGTTCTATGCCATGCTCCATGCAAAAGTCAACAAAGAGACTATTTTTGAACTCGGTGCCATTATCGCTTCGAATGAATTTTAATGCACCTGGGAGTTCAGTGAAAAGTCTCAAAGTCAAGCTCCGAAAGTGTGAAAACACTTCATCCTTGCTGGCAAGAAAGAAGACCCAAGAGTAGCGAGAGAAATCGTCGACAATAACAAGTACATACCACTTGCCGCCTAAAGAACTAACCCGAGAGGGACCTACAGTGTCCATATGGAGAAGTTCTCCGGGCTGTTCAGTCATCACAGTGGTGACTGGCGAATGCGAAGCGGCAATCATTTTTCCATGTCGACAAGGAGCGCAAACTAAATTCTTCTCAAACTTGAGCTTGGGCAATCCTCGGATCAGACCTAGGGCGCTCAACCGAGCGAGCAACTCAAAGCTCATATGCCCTAGTCTCCTATGCCACTTCCAAAGCTCAGAAGTCGAATGTGCAACAAGACAATGAGAAGAACCAGACGACTCTGAAAAATCAGCTCCAAAAACTCTCCCAACCCTAAAGATCTTACACACCACAACGCCATCAGAATTGAGCACTTGCGAAGTATCGCGATGAAATCGCACTTCGAAGCCCTCATCAAGCAACTGAGATACAGACAACAAATTGTATCCCAGGTTCTCAACCAAAGCAACATCTTTGAGAGTGAAGTTAGAATTAATTCTTACCACACCTTTACCTTTCACTCTACTCCTTCGATTGTTTCCGAAGGTGATATGTTCCCTTTGCTTGGTTGTGGTGAGGCTGGAGAACCAATTTGCATCTCCGGTCATGTGGCGCGAACAACCGGAGTCCATGATCCACGTGCCCTCCAAGCCTCGACCTGTCGCCTACACAAGATGAAAACGTCTCGATCGCTCAGTGCTGGGGTGAGTAAAATAATGACGAGGCATCCAGCACTGAGTGACACGAGTAGTAGGCACAGTAGAAGTAGACGGTCTACGCACATAAAAATCAGAATGATGCAAAGTGCGAGGTCTACCAACATGCAAAGAACGGAAAGCATGTCGAGGTCTCCTACTCTGACGAGGTACAAAGCTACTCGCCCGAGGTCTACCACCATATGGAACATGGTGAACACCTCGAGGAGCAAAACCTCTCCGAGAAGCACGAGGAGCCTCTAAAACAGGACGAGAGTAAAATTCAGACTCATGCATACCTAAAGATGGGTAATGCATGTCCTGATAGCTCATCGCCTGTGCTCGTCGCTCATCCTTGATGCGACGGAAACAGAAACCAATCAAATGACCCGCCCGCTGACAATAAGAACAGTGAAACACTCTCCTGGGGGCACTCTCATGGGTCATAGGAGCAACTCTTACAGGCTCCTTGGGTTTCTTCTGTGTGGTTTTCTTGGGAGGATTTTTCTTGGTAGGAGGAGTGGTTTTCTTTGGTGGATGGGTAGGCTTTTTGGCTGATGGGGTGTCTAACAGAGCTCTCTCTTTCTCTAGGGTGGTAGGAGAGGTAAAAACAGTTTTGGCCTTACTGTCTGAAGCTATCCTCTCAAAACCCAAACCTAGAGCTACCCCGGCTCTATCAGCACACAACTTGGTCTTGGCCAAGAGCCAATCCATCCTACCCTTCCCTTCAGTGCATTTATTCACCACAGAAAGAAGGTATTCATTTTCTGACATGAGGTTCTCAGCTCGCTCTCTAACAGTGCCTAGCTGGTCCTTAAGGGTAATGCATGTGTCACACACAGGCTGCACATCCTTAGAACTACCGGCCCTCTCCAATCTAGCCTCCAAATCATGAACATGCTTATCACGTAAATTAATGCTATTGCGCAATAAAGAACAGTTCATGCAATCAATGACTTCATGAGGTCTAGACTCCACCTCCAAAAGCTGCTTCTGTGCAGTCTCAAGCTCAGAAAGAGTTTGAGCATGAACAGAACGCAACTGAGCAAGCTCACTCATGACAACAGAACATGATTCACATTCAGCATCATCAAACTTAGACTTAAGCATGGCATATTCAGTAGAAATATTTTCTAGCCTAAGTCTAAGGTCTTTTCTTTCTCTAGCGGCTTGCACAAGTAATCTATCCTGACCTAGCACAACTTCATTTAGCTCATCTAATTTAATTAGAAGCTGATCAGATGATAGGTTTACCTCAGATGAGTCAAGCTCATCGCCGCTGTGATCGCTGTCGGCCATGAAGCAAAGGCCGGTGAAGTCACGTCCCTTTTTGTCCTTCTTGTCCTCCTTCCTTGGGGACTCCTCCTCCTCAGAGCTCGACTCCTCAGTTGAGGACGTGTCGATGTCGCTGAGAGCAGCAACAAAAGCTCTGGAAGCGGCCTTGGCTACTTTCTTAGCCATCTTGCCGCGCTTGCCCTTCACAAAGGGCTTCCTCTCCTTTTTGTGGAATTTGGGGCGGTCACTCTCATCTCTCTTCTTGACCTTGGGGCAATTGGCCTTAATGTGAGAGGTGTCGCCACATTCATAGCAGCCACTAAAACCACTTCTCCTCTGATCCCGTCTCTCATGATGAAAGCGGGTGAACCTCCGGGCAATGAGAGCAAGCTCATCATCAGCTAGAGTATCCACCTGCTCCTTTGTGACGGAGACTAGGGAGGACAAAGCAAAACCATCTGCAAGAACACAAGTGCCTGATGTGCTTGGTTCTGCAGTGGTGCCACGGCTAGTGCTAGAAACCAATGCCAATGGCTGTGGCAAAGAGCTTCTGTGCACTGCAAGAGATGCCTTGGCAATCTCTGTGGACTTCAGCTTGCTAAAGAGTTCATCACAGGTTAGAGTGTCATAGCCTGTGGACTCCTCAATGCTGGATATCTTCACTTCCCATATGCTACGGTCAAGAGCATAGAGAAGCTTGATAGCCCTATCGTGATCACTGTAAGCAAGCGTCCCGTTGGAGCGCAAGTTACTCACTATCGCGTCAAAGCGAGAAAACATGGCATCTACAGATTCACCAGGTGCCTGCACAAACAGCTGATACTGTTGATTGTAGGTGCTTTGGCGCCTGGCCTTAATCTGAGCAGAGCCCTCATGAAAGACAGTGAGTGTTGTCCAAATCTCCCTAGCAGTCCTAAGGTGCTGCACCCTATCAAACTCACTCCGACTCAAACCAATGAACAGAATGTTTCTTGCCTTCGAGTTGGCAATATACTGATCTTTTTCGGTTTGAGTGGTGCGGGTATCAGGGATGGAGTATTGTGAGTCCACAATCTCCCAAATTGCATTTCCTTGGCTTAACAAGTAAGCCTCCATGCGCACCTTCCAGTATGCAAAATCTGTCCCATCGAACAGAGGAATTTTACTGCCTCTATCCATGTCGCCAACAGATCACAAAACCGGTTAAGGTCAACAGGTGATCTTAACCCGCTCTGATACCAATTGTTGGACCGGAAACGGCGACCAGAGGGGGGGGATGGGAGCTTTTAAAATTTCTGGCTAAAAACTTAGCCTTTGGGTTCAGTTCTATCTCCTGCGGAACAGGCTTCGAACACAACCTTCGAAGGTCTGGTTCGGAGGTACTTCGGCAGCTCCGAACACAGGCTTCGTAGGAACAAAAGTTCGAAGTCAAGAAGACTTCGCTCCACGAACAACCCTCGAAAATCTACTCTGCTAAGTCAGTGCAGGCTCAGCACACGAGGTGCTTCGAGCAGGCTTCGCACTTCACCCTTCGCAAGAGTGGACAGCCCTCTGAGGACTTCGACCAAGTACTAGGCGACAGCAACTGGTGCTGGGCTTCGTACTCGAAGGTCTACACGCACACAAAACGGACCACGCTAAGGGCTTCGACACAAGAAGCACTACGGGAAAAGAACAGGGCTTCGCTAGTAAGCAGCGAGGTCTTGCCTCGTGTTACACAGAGCGACAGCACACTGTAAAGCACACTTCGCGATAAAAACACCCTTCGCCAAGACAGGCTTCGGTGAACTAAAAACTAGCGAGGTATGCAACGCGAGCTCAAGCAAAAGCACACAGAAGCAGGGCTTCGCCGCTTGAACAAGGAACACAAAATATATTGAACTCAGAATGAATACAGCGAGGTCTGTCTACAGGAGCTCAACAGTAAATGCTCAAAGTGTTAAATGTTACCTACCGAGCCCCCATATTTATAGCCCACGGCTTCATCCTAAGGAAGTGACTACTTTACCCCTAGGGTTTACATTCATTTTGTCTCTTCAGAACTAAGGGGTACAAAAGGTAGTCCACCTTTATTTTGGAGGCTTCTCTGTCAGCTGCAGAGGGGACAGTGTCAGCCTTTTTCAGAACAGACAGTGTCAGCCTTTACAGTGTTGACTTCTGGAACCTCCTTTCGCACGCGAGGGGTGCGGAAGCTTCGGCGAGAAGCCTGCAGCCTGATGGCCTTCGCTCCACCGAAGAAGTCCTTCGATTCAGTGACGGTTTTGAGCCGAAGCCGTCAAAGCCCTTGGGCCTTCGCACCACCACCTCCGGAGTGGATCACCACAGCTTCGCAGCTACTCCGAGCTCGAACACCGTCCGTCCGTGTACCGAAGCCATGCATGGCCGAAGCACCACAAGTCATCCTCACTCCGAAGCCCCACCTTCGGAGTTCCACCCTTCGAAGTCCCTCCTTCGTCCAAGGCCTCCGCATGAAGCATTCCATGAGCACTCCGTCGCAGTGCCTCTCCCCGAGCACACTCCACGACGAGCCTCACCCGTACCATGCCTTCGATGCGCCTCGACTTCTGAGACCTTCGTCGGGTAACCTTCGAGTGTCTCCCTCCGGAGCACACTTCGAACTCCTTGCCTCCGCAGAGGACTTGTTCCACAAACTCCGAAGTCACTCCATTCGGAGTACCTTCGAAGTGCCTCACCTCCGAGGACTTTGTCTCGGAGTACCTTCAGCCGGAGCCACGCTCCGCACTCTCTGCCTTCACCTGGCACGCCTCGACCCGAGGACCGACCCGGACCACCTTCGCAGCCATCGTGACGGAGCTCCCCGCTCCCCTGGCATCAAGCCTCCCGCTTGACCCAAGTTCACTCGGCTCGAACCCTGTCCGTCGCCTCCGAAGTCCCTGCGCACCACCGACAAGCAAACAAGTGTATCCAGTACTCCGGAGACCTCTCCGGGTTAACAGCATCCGGCACACACTCCGGTGTACCGCCCAAAGTACCGAAGCCATCGGTACGAACCCAGTCATCGTGTACTGCCGGACCCCTCCGACGAGCACACTCCGCTGCACAGCTGCAGCAAGCAAACACCTCCGAACACCCTTCGGAGAACCACCTCCGAACACCCTTCGGAGGTACCACCTCCGAAGCCCCTTCGGAGGTACCCTTCGAACAGAGGGTAAATAATCCTGTCAATCACTCATCACATACACCGAAACCACCCTTGGTTTCTCAACTTGATAAGCCGTGTTACAGAATTTGATAACCTCAACTTAGTCAATTGTGACAATTTTTATTGATAAATGGTTACCGTGCAGTTGACTACAAAGGATCTTTTTCCAAAGCACAGTCTTTGGTATCTACCTGGATTATTGTGCCGCGTGCATTTTAAACTTCTAAACGATATAACTTCTCTAACATCTTTCTATATAAAATATTAAAAATGTATTTTAAAGATGTTTATCAACTTTTTAGTATTAAGTTTGTGGCTATTTGGTGAAAGAGTCAAAATGTCTACTAGCTAAGCGAATTGGTTACAATTTTTTAGGAGAGTACCAAATTTGTTTTGTCCAGGGAAAATTCTCGGGAGTACATTACCACTGATGAACTAAGCACGCAAAGCAAATTTGCCACATCTAGCTTGATGTTAGGTTACTAGAAAAATAGTGACTGTATGCCACAACTCAGACATCACCAAGACCTCAATGCCCTCAGAAATGATCTTTCTAGACATCTTTTGACAGTTGAGACACTAATTATGCACTCATCCCTAATCATGTTATTTCTAACTATAACACTTTTGGGTTAACCTTTTTACACAAAGTGAGGACGAAAGTGTAAGCGGGGTACTATACGTGCGTAGCTAGTGTGGGACAACAAGCAATTGGAGTACCACTACGCGATGAATCATGAACCTTCTTTTTTGTTTGTTATGTAAGTAGTTTGGTTGTGTGGATTCTTTTGTGAACAATGAGTGATATATATAGCTTCATTGGTCATGTCACGTTTGGTCATGGTGAGATCAGTACCAGCATGCATACAAATGAGTTGTTAGTTGCTTTAGAACTCCTTGTAGAACATAGAAGATTATGAGGATTTCCTTGTCAATTTTTGTTATCCTAATTGAATTTTCATCTCCATTTATTTCAAGGTTTGCTTTCTCATCTTATTCATCATAGACAATTGTAGAATCAGAATCTTTTGCTGATAGATTTTCTATCGTTAGGTTTTTATCACAAATATAATCTCGCTAACTAAATATTCTTGAACCAGGACTCCTAGATCTTGCCAGTTACCAATCCATTCTGAAAGTAGATAAGATTTCTATTTGAAAAATCAATTTGGTGAACAGTACATGTATCTTTCATGTTTGAAAAGTATAGCTGAAATTCTTGTACACCAAAAGAAGTTTGGTGTGAATTATAGAAGTGGTTGCAGTAGGTCCAGTTCCATCAATGTCTTACTGTCATGGGACATACCTTACCAAGCTTAAGGTGTTTTTATACTTTTATTGCCTGATCTTAAATAGTTGGTTTGCATCTTTCAATAAGCAAGTAATTCGTCTTGAACTTTCAAGTTGATGTTTGTCCCTGCTACATGCTAAGCAGATAGGTTTTTCTTTTGGACTTAAAATCACAATATATTCAGTACTAAAAACTCCACCATATGTCATCACAAGCATGCTACATTTTGCGCTATAAACTCGGGGAGGCCAACTAACGGTGGGTGTTATTGATTGTTTTTGTTGGCATACAAATCGTTAACGATCAAGATCGATCTCTACTATGAGAGGCATGCACTAGTTATGCCTCGGTTTTATTCCAGACAAAATGGTCTCGCCGCCTCGACTTTTTTCTTAGAAAAAATGATCATATATCTTCTATTTGGATGGAAATCGTAGTGGGCCTTTGATTCGGTTGTTTCTTATGAGGTCACATGGAACCATTCATTCGCTCTATCTATTGGATCCAACAAACTCCCATTCAGATCATTTGTTGTTATCCACATACAACATATCTCACACTCTCATAAATACATTGGTGTGATTCTTTTTTTATAAGAAAACTTCTCAAACTTTGACAAATTTTCTTGAAAAATATTCCAACAACTACAACATTAAATTAGTTCATTAAATCCACTACAAAATATATTTTAATATTGTATTTATTTGATGTTGCAGATGTTAATATATATATATATATATATTTTAAACTTGGTTAAAATTAGATAAGTAGAAGAGAGTAGAAGGCACAACTTTGATGTTTACAATACTCAATGTGATCACTTGTATAACTGCATTACTGTTTAGAGTATGACTTATACACCTTTTGCCTCTTTTAGTTATAACAGTTTTAAGCTTATTTGAACAGGAAATTCTGAAGATTTGGGATCTGAATTCTATGAAACACTTGCTAAGATGGCACCTACAAAAGAAGAAGAATTGAAACTAAAAGGTTATAGCGGCGATTTATCGAAAATCGATCCAGCAGAGCGCTTTCTGAAAGGGGTATGTGGAGTTCCTTTTGCGTTCAAGAGAGTAGATGCAATGCTGTACAGAGCAAATTTTGACACCGAAGTGAATTGTCTGATGAATTCTTTCGAAACTTTGGAGGTAAGTAGTTACGACGACCTAATCATCCATTCAAATTTACAACACTTGCTCCATTACAAACTTAGCAATGGAATTCATCAAATCACCAAATTTTATACTTGTCGGTTGTTTTGGAGTCGCTGTAATACCGCGAAGGTGGTATGTCATCTAAACTTAAATCAAACTATGATTCTGTTCCCTTCATAAACCAATCAAATAAAAATAGAGAAACAGATTACATATACATCCTGGCCAATTAGCAAAAATGTAACATTCCATGAGAATTTTTTCAGGCAGCCTGTGCAGAGTTGAGAAGCAGCAAACTGTTCTTGAAGCTGCTTGATGCAGTTCTGAAAACCGGGAACCGCATGAACGATGGAACCAACCGAGGCGAGGCGAGGGCTTTCAAACTTGATACTCTTCTGAAGCTCGCTGACATCAAATCGACGGATGGTAAAACGACATTGCTCCAGTTTGTGGTTAAAGAGATCATCCGATCAGAAGGCATCAATTCTGATCATGATTTTTTTTTTTGATGAAGAGAGGACAGACGTCCCTCCCATTTCCATTAGAGAAATGTAACTACGAGTTCAAACAACAGCGACCATGACAACACAGCACCAACCTTACCCGAGTATCACTTTAACCGCCCCAAGCGACGATTAACTAACATATTATTACAGACAGACGAAATGGTATCACATCAACCAACCAACAGCACTGACCGAAACCACAACCAGAAAGGCAACCAACATATTGCAACAAAAAAAACCAACCGCAACACTTATCAAAAGCACTCCCTTGAACATCAATCTTGAAGTCGCCCAGTGAAGTTCCATCCATACTTCCGAGCGAAGAGATCACTTGCTAGATGTTCTAGCAGACGCACCCCCAGCTCCAGGTCTTTTTCCTTTGCCACCGACCTCTGCAATTTAGACCAAGACGAAATCCAGAAGCAAATCAATTTTACAAAGACCATCGGATCAGTATACTCCATGCCTCTAAAACAGACATCATTTCTGCATCTCCAAATACTCCAAAAAACCGCAGCGAGTCCAACCCCTGCTAAACATTTCGAATCCTTGTTCAACTTCCTGAACCACCAATGCCACACATGCTCCATATTAGAGAAGGGGCCAATCTTGAAACAAGTATAAACCATCCTCCAGATGAAACGAGCAACTGAACAATCAAAAAACAAATGTTGAACCGTCTCATTCTTACAACAAAAAACACACTTCTTAATGTCCCCCTTCCATCCTCTCCTCAACAGATTATCCCTAGTCAAAATTTTGTTGTTCCGAGCCAGCCACAAGAAAATCTTAATTTTCAGGGGAACCCTCAGACCCCAAATCACATTTTTTGATTTGGTCAAGGACTGAGCTTTAAGTGCAAAATAAAAGGAACTCACACTAAACCTACCTTTTTTTGAAGGCATCCAAAAGACCTTGTCAGGTAAGTTATTCAATGTTATATTACCACAAGCTGATTTAAGACTTAACCAGGATCGATATAGAGACCCAACTAAATCTCTTCTAAATTTCAAAATGCCCCAATTGCTTTCTACAACCTCAGCCACCTTCACATTCTTGGAGAAGGATATCCGGAATAAGACAGGATATTGGTCAGCCAGGGGTTTGTCACCAATCCAAATATCACCCCAGAACGAAGTGTTCTTCCCATTACCAACCCTCATCCTGCAAAAACCTCTGTACAACTTTTTAACCCTCATAAGGGCTTTCCAAAACTGGGAATCCCCCAACTTACTATCCATTTGGAGCAGAGTTTTGTCCCCCCCGTATTTAGCCTTTAACATTTTCTGCCAAACACCATCTTCAGTTTCCATTTTCCACAGCCATTTACCCAACAGAGCTTTATTCATCATATCTAGATCCAGAATCCCCAATCCACCCAGATCTTTAGGTCTGCAAATTACAGACCATTTCGCCAAATGATATTTCTTAACCCCATGTCCTCCCTGCCAAAGCAGCCTAGCCCTGTAGGAGTCAATTCTCTTCATCACCCCTTTAGGCAACTCATAAAAGGACAACATATAGAGCGGAATACTACTAAGGCAGGTGTTAAGAAGAATCAACCTATCCCCTATGTCTAAAAGTTTACCTTTCCAACAGCTCAGCCTGTTTTCCACCTTGTTCTCACATTTCTTCCAATCCATAACTGGAATCCTTTTTTTATTAATAGGCAAGCCTAAGTAATTAATAGGAAGAACTCCCATTTTACAAGTGAAGACTTGACTGAAAAGTCTGCTTCTTCTGTCATCCATACCAACACAAAACACTTCACTTTTATGGAAGTTAATTTTCAAACCTGACATGTGTTCAAACATACAAAGTAAAAATTTCAAATGCTTTGCTTGATTCAAATCATCAGGAAGCAGGAAAATTGTGTCATCCGCATATTGGAGAATTGAAACACCTCCAGGTACCAAATCCCCCCCCCAAGCCAGAAATAACTCCCCCATTCATAGCATTAGTAATCAAGAAAGATAAAGCATCAGCAGCAATATTAAAAAGCAAGGGGGAGAGGGGATCCCCTTGCCTCAACCCTCTACAAGTTTTAAAGTATGAACCCACATGATCATTAAGCCTGATACAGACTTTACCACCCATCACAACTCTCATGACCCAATCATTCCACTTATGAGGGAACCCTTTAGCTTCTAACATTTGAAACAAGAAAGGCCATTTAATTTTGTCATAAGCTTTCTCAAAATCCACTTTAAGCAACACACCAGCAGACTTTTTAGTATGCAAAGAATTTAAAACCTCATGAAGGACCAACACCCCATCAAGGATGAACCGATTTTTAATAAAAGCAGTCTGGGTGTTAGAAATAAGATAATTAGCACTCTTCTCCAATCTGTTCATTAAAACTTTTGTAAGAATTTTGAAACTCACATTAAGTAAACAAATAGGCCTGAAATCCTTAACTTGTTCTGCTTGATCATGTTTAGGAATTAGAGTAACCATACCACAATTAATTCTACTGATATCAACTTTATTCATAAAGAAATCATCAAAAATAGCAAGCAGATCATTTTTTATCACCTCCCAAAAACATTTATAGAACTCAATGGGGAAACCATCAGGACCAGGAGACTTATTATTTTCCATACTAAAGACCACATGTTTAACTTCCCTTTCTGAAAAAGACTGAAGAAGATCCTTTTTATCTTCTTCCCTGATTTTAACCATACCACCATCCACAATTTTCATACATGTTCTATCTCCTTCTCCAAACAAAATCTTGTAAAAATCTGTCACATGATCAAGAAGCTCTTTTTGTCCTGAAATCACAGTGTTATTATCTCTCAAAGAAGTTATCCAATTTTTTCTTCGCCTACCATTTGCTCTGGCATGAAAATACTTAGTATTACTGTGCCCTTCCAGTAAATCTCTATCCTTACCTCTTTGGAGCCATTTCAGGTGCTCCTCTTTCATCAAGTCTTTCAGTTCTAACTCAAGATCTTTTTTCTTTTGTAATGTATACCAATCAAAACCCTGCGTTTCACCTTTTTTGTCAATATCATCAATTTTTCCAAGAATGTCATTTTTCTTTTTCTTATAAAAACTCTCCCAATTGATATTCCAGCCCCTCAGAACTTTTCTCAACATGGCCAATTTGGCCTGCCATCTATCCAGAGGGTTACCCACCAGCCTGGGATTCCTCCACACCTCAGATATCACACTATCCAAATCAGGCCTGGTCAACCAACTATTTTCAAATCTGAAGAAAGAAGATTTCTCCACAGCACCCCCCAAATCAATTATCAGAGGAACATGATCAGAAAACACTCTCTCCAAAGGAGTAACCTTAGCTAAAGGAAAAAGGAATTCCCAGTCCATAGTTATCAAAAACCTATCTAATTTTTCAAAAGTTGGATTGACAAGGTTATTACACCAAGTAAACTTCCTCCCCCCTAAAGGAAGCTCCCTCAGATTATTAGATTCAATAATAGCATTAAACAACCTGCTCCATTTAGTGTAACCCCCTTTTTTATTCTTCTCTTTTTCCTTTCTAAGTATATTGAAATCCCCACCAAACAAAGTTGGCTCACTGTTTTTATTACAGATCCTAGCAAATTCAATTAAAAATTGCTCTCTCAAAGAATTTTGAGCAGCACCATAGATCACTACTAAGCTCCATAGCTTTTTGTCAATCACATTTTCAAGAGAGACCTTCATAAAAAAACGTCCAATATCACAATCCAACACCTTCAAATTATCAAGATTCACACCCACCAAAATCCCTCCTGATCTTCCAGTAGCCTCAGCCCACTTCCACCAGAAGTTTCTCCCTCCACTCAGGATGGAGAGAAAACTGGGGGAGAAATCTCCTTTCATTGTCTCTTGAATACCCATGAAATCAATCTTATATCTCTTACACACATCTAACAGATGTTTAATCTTTTCAACATTCCCCATCCCTCTAATATTCCAAATTAAACCTTTCATTTCAGTCTTTTTTTATTTTTATTTTTCATAATCTTTTGTTTTGGAGTGACCTTAGTAATACTAAGGTATCCTTTATTCTTCCCCACTACTTTCTTTCCTGTTGATTTCAAAGACTTCAGAACATTATCAGAATCAGAGAGCACCTCATTCCCTACCTCATCATAGTCTATTTCATCTAAACGTTGTAAAAAGTCTATGTCATTATCAGCATCCACCACACAGGTGTCCAGATTATTTTTCTCAGCTAAAAACATATCTGCCCGAGCTTTCTCCAAACTTTTCATCAGTTCAATGTTCTGATCAATATGATCAATAGAGCACCCCAAGGAGACCCCCACAATACTTGACAGCTGAATTAAAGAGACATTGTCATCATGAATAAAAGAAGGTATAAGCATACCTTTATCCACAAAGGCATTTTGAGCTTCTTTGCGCGATGTAGCCAACTCAAGAACAGACCTCTCCTCTTTACTTTTGAGTCTGTCACACCTTCTTCTCTCATCCTCATCTTGTTCTTTCTCTTTGTCTGGTAGCACAATGCCCACCCTAGCAGCAAAATCCACTGATTCCTGAGAATCAATGTACTCCTCGCTATCAGTAATATGCAAACGCCCCCCTTCATCACCAGAATTCACATCATTTCCACAAGTGTCAACCTTCTCAGCACAGGTAACCAATATGTTCTGCATACAAGGAGCCTGTAAACTCTCAGTACAGAGGAGGTCATCCACCACATTGCCCCCATGATGAATCCCAGAATCAAATTGAGCAACTTCTTCCAGTTGTAATTTTTCAGCCAAAATCTCATCATTAATCAGATTCTTTTGTGACCCAGTAGTATCCCAGCTACCTTTTTCCACCTGTTTACCATCATTCTGAGTCTCCTTTACAATCTCAGTATCAGTCAGAGTTCTAGGTACCACCTCACTTTTACCCATATTTCTTTTTTTAACCGGAGAGCTAGCAATATCAACCACTGCACTTCCTCCAACCACATCCAGTTGTCTTTTCCCCTTGTCTCTGGAGTTGAACCATCCCACCTTGATCATTTCATCAAGTGAGAATCTCACTTCATACAACAGTAAATTGGGGGAAGTGAGAATCAAGGTTAGAGGCAACACGAAAGTATTCATCATCCCCACCTTGATCCTAATCACATCTCTGTTCCTGACCGACTCCATATCCACCTCCAGAACCACCCCCAGGTTAGACCCAACTTCACATAGAGCAAGGTAGCTTTTCATCGAATCTGGCAAACCACTCACAACCACCCACACCTCATGCAATTTACCAGAAGCCATAGCTTCCTGGGTCCAGGCCCTAACCTTAACCCTGACATTGGTTCCTTTCAAAGTAAACTCCTCAAAGTTTGATATCTCCTCTAACCTCATTTTCGAAGGGAATCTAATCTGAAAAGTCCCATTCCCCATATCCTTCGATCTCCACACCCAATTCCATTTGAATTGTTGAAAAAACCCATCATCAATTTGTTTCTCAGTTAAACGCTTTCCATCCTCTACAGAAATTAAGGCCATAGGATTCACATGGTCCTTGTTAAAAGGATCTTTAGCATTCTGAATAAAAATGCAGCCCAATCCGTCAGCACCACATCCAACAAGTTTTGCCACTGGTTTTGGTTGTTTGTCAAGAAAACAGTCCACAGTGCGATGAGAATGTTTACCACAGAGCAAGCAATACAAATCAGCTTTACAATCCTTAGCAATGTGACCACTATTTTTGCAACGCAGGCAAATAATCTTCCCATGATCCACCCTACCCCCACCTTCACGAGGCAAATCTCTACCACCAACAGTTGAATCAGAAGTTACCTTAACAGGTAGATCCACTTTCTCCTCGGATATCACCTGATCAACGGCCTTCTCCCACGGTGACGCCAAATCAGCGCCTCTATTGTTCTTGTCCGCATCAAGACCTTCTCCAACTTTGCCAGATCCTGCAACAGCCTCGGAGGTCCCTCCCACCGCGGGATTCACCGGTCGAAAGGTGGTCCGATTTTCCCCCCTCCCTCCACCACCCGCCCTCCAAGTGTTGGTCGGGCGATGAGGAGGGCGCGGCCTCCAGATTCGGTTGCTCCAGTCCGCCATTGACCGAGAGGACACCACCTGAGCAAAACTACGCTCCCTCGCCGCGTCAGAGGACAAACCCCCGCCACCAACCCCCACACGCGGCCACTCCGCCTCCCAACTTTGAGCCGAAGAAGATCGCAGGTGAGAGAACTTTGACGAGACCAAGGAGGAAGAAGAGAAGAGCGGCCACGGAACTAGGGCCCCGCCGCCAGGAGAGGGGATATGAAGGGAAACCCTAGAACCCCCAGGCTGAACCAGTTCAAGAAGGATGGCCTGAAGCTGCTTGCAGGGCTCAGCAGTGAGCTTCCGAGCGTGAAGAGAGCAGCCACACTGGAGATGGGCACGCTGAGCGGCAACAGCTCGAGGCTCCAAGCCGATCTCGAGAAGGTGAAGCTTGTGTTACAGCTTAAGGAGACCTGCTCCGATCATGGCTCGGCCGAGGGCTTCTTCGAGGCGATGGGCGCGTTCCTGAGGAGGGCGGAGGTAGAGATCCGGGGCACGGAAACCGCGGAGAAGAACGTGTCGCGGCAGGTGAGGGAGACCACGGAGTACTTCCATGGCGACACCGCCGCCGCCGCCGCCGCCGGAGAGGAGCCTCGTCCTCTGAGGATATTCGCGGTGGTGGACGAGTTCCTCCTGGCGCTGGACCGCGCGTGCAGGCAAGGCGGCCGAACGCCGGAGAGGGTGATGATGGGATCCGGCAAGGCGTTCCGTATCACCGCAGGTAGCTCCCTGCCTCCTCGCCCTCACCGGAGTGAGCCACGGCGGGCGCTTGCTACCTCCTCCGGCGAGGACAGCTCGTCATCTTAGGAAAAAAAACATTTTTTGATGCACAGGTTAGCTGATAAGATTTGAGGCAGCGATTCTTGCTGATCTGCGGGTCTGAGAATGCATGCGCATCAAACTGTAATCGTCTTCAGAACTCGAGTTACTTGTACAAAGGCATCTTGGAAAGTTAGATCTACGACGTTATAATTTTAGATAATTCTAAAATATGTTATTACAATTTTAGAGAATTTTGAAACATGGCATTACATTTTGAGAGAGTTATAATTTTGAAATGACATAAATTTAAATATACGAATTGTAATAATATTTTTTCAAAATCACAAAATTGTAACGACATAAACTGAATTCTTTCTAAAAACATTTTGTTGGAAGGGTACTGTTGTAGCAATTGTGTTAGCTACAGCACATATTTTGTATGTGTGTATATGGTGTGTAAAATGAACCTCGAAGGGTTCTCTCAGAGGGAGAAAGAATTTATACTGGTTCGGACCTCTCCTAAGGGATAATAGCCCTACGTCTAGTTTGTGGTGGATTTGGCATGATATGCCTCGGTGTAGTGTAGTGAACTTCAGGGTTTCATGGCCCCTGGAGAGAAGCTATCCTATTACAAGGGCTTGGTCCTGCTTTTATAGGCACGTAGGCCAAAGAAAAAGACTAAAATGCCCTCTATAAGTCCTAGGCTTATAGGGGCAAACAGGGAAAAATGAGCTAGCTATGGTACAAAAGTGCTTTACAGACGTGTCAGACAACGTCACTCTTTGACCAGCTAAACGACATACTGGGGCAGAGGGGCCCCTGGTATGACTTTTATACTGTAGCGATGTGTAAAATATCTTTTGGCTTCTCAGCGAGGGCCGGAGCTCTTTAGGCGAAGGCTGCAAGGGAGACTTCGAAGTACACTCCGAAGTGGGCTTCAAAGTATGCTCTCGGAGACTTAGCTTCGCATTGGCTGGAAAGGGTCCGGAGACTGGCTGTGAGGAGCTCCGAAGGGATCTCAAAGGTTAACTCCGAACAGAGCCCGAAGACTAACTTCGAACAAGGCTCGAAGGCTAAATCCGAACAAGGCTCGGAGGCTAACTCCGAACAAGGCCCAGAGGCTTAGCTTCTGGCAAACTTTAAGGAATCTTGAGGGTTTCGCTCCGGAGGGCTCCAAAGGGGTTCGGAGGCCTCGCTCCAGAGGGCTTCGAAGTGAACCCTGGGACTTGGAAACAGTTCTTCAGAAAGGAACAGACTTCGACAGTGTTGGGCTTCGGACCGAAGGCTGTTGGAGGCTGGCGTCATTTGACCCCTGTTCAAGGGAAAACTTATTCCCCAACAGGTAAGATTCACATTTCTGTTCAAAAGTTGGATTACCGCTGACACAATCACTAACCTGTCCATCATTTGCATAGGCTGTATCAGCTCCTTCAACGAGTTAATAGATAGCTTTGCGGCCTAGGCCCAATAGATAGCTTTTCAGTCCAGGCCCAATAGATAGCTTTTTGGCCCACGCCTAATAGTTGGCTTTTTGGCCCACGCCCAATGGCTTTGCGCCCACGCCCAGTAATTGGCTTTGCGGCCTACGCCCAATAATTGGCTTTGCGGCCCATGCACAGCAATTGGCTTTGCGGTCCACGCCCAATAATTGGCTTTGCGGCTCACGCCTAATAATTGGCTTTGCGGCCCATCGCACGGGGAGAAGTGGTCGTTCCAGAAGCTTCTCCCTTCTATAAAGCTCTCCCCCCGCCAAGTCTCCACCGCTCGGCCGTTGCGGATTCAAATTTCCAACTCCTCTGTCCCCTACCTCGAGACCTTGCATCCTAGCGTAGGCGGCGTAGCCAAGCCATCACCGCCGGGAGGACCGGAAGAGCACCGCCTCAGCCGGCGATTCTCCGTTCTGGGTGGCGGCAGGATAGGGATGGGCGAGGGGCTGCGGGAGCTGCCGGCGGACGGCGTCTCCGGCCTCTGCTTCTCGAGGCACAGCGACCGCCTGCTCGTCTCCTCTTGGGACAAGGTGAGTTAGAGCAATTTCGCGCCCCAGGTCGGTGATTGCCAGGTCGCGACGCTTGCTATTTGTTCTGGGAAAGGAAACCCTAGCTATTTTTGCTTGATGTTTTGATTGGTTTGGTTTGGACATTTGGTTTGATCCGCCGAGTTTGATGAGGGCTTTGCTTTTGGTTGCGGGTGCGTTCGCTGTGTTCTTCAGACGGTGCGGCTCTACGACGCGGGGTCACGGAGGCTAAGGTGCCATGACGATGTTCATGCAAGCGGCGCCCGTGATGGACTGCTGCTTCCACGACGACTTTGCGGGGGTTCAGCGTCGGTAGCGACAGCACCGTGCGGAGGTGATGGCGATGTCCTTCACGTCCTGTTTTCAGTGCGCGATTCAATTTGGACGAGATGATTGCACGCGTAGTTTAGCATTGTTTGCGCTGTTCTGAATAGGGTGGGGCTCTCAGCTCTCTGTTAAATTGGTCCTACGTTCTGCAGATGTACACTTGTGGTGTTAAAATGAGATATGAAGGTAATCTGAAGGCATGATTTTAGTCTGCCGTGACCCAATGAGGCGATGATCAGTATCGAAATTGTGATTGTTCATCTTTTACTTTTCTGTAGGCAGTATTCAGTAATTTAAATTGAAGAGAAACTGACGGCTTGTGTGTTCGTGGAACTGAGTTTTTATTCAGGTTGGGCTTCAATTCTGGTAGATACGATATCTTGGGTGGCCATGATGCCCCAGCTCGCCGTGCCGACTACACCTACTCCACTGGTACTTGTTATTGCCATGTTAACTTTGTCAAACTTCAGTGTTTGGAGAATCCACCAGTTGAATTCATGATTTAGTTGCTATATTGGCTAGGTCTATCGTTTTAAGTTTGTTAATTGAACCCTAAATTATACTAGAACATTGAGAGAACATTGCTAGTTGAGTTTATGTTTTAGTTCCTGGTGGGGATGGTAATTATATCCTAATAAGCTGGTTATTATAATCTTAGAATCAATTACCTTCTTGGTTTAAGACATAACCATCTTTTATAACAGTGCTATATGTTGTTTGGTTTTGTCCTTTATCATTTTAGGCTGAACATTTTATCAAATATCCGTTCCATGCTTCTGATATCAATCTTCTGTAGTTATTGCTTGCATTCTCTGCATGGTTGATGCCATCATTGAACATGTTTTGTGTTCTATTTAACTATTTTGCGGTCATTTCAATATGAATTCTTCAACATGTATGGTCCCCGGTTCACTAATCAGAATGATCGTCAGTAACTGTGGAACGAATAGTGATTAATGTTAGCATGTTTTGATTGCAGTGCCCAAGATAACAATCTAGCTAGCATCGCTGCTCTATCTTTCATCCGGGATGTCTGCATGCTTGCTGTTGTACCCGGCCAGTGACACGTTTGAAGAGGGGGACATACCGTAAGAGCAGAATTCGCCTAACCCAAGAACGTCTTTCTGTCAGGATATAAATTACTGAACTATGTTCTCACCAGCATCATTTGCATACCGCAGGCATCAGTCTGACGCGATCTTTATCCGTGGTGTCATTGAAGTACAAGTAAAGCCAAGGCCCACGACATATACTGCACCTGCACCGTCGTAGTAGCGTTCCCGTCAGTTTGAGATGAAGCACTGCGAGTGAGGTGCGTCTCTGACTTTCTTCCCTACAGTTTGCGTGCTTCCTGTGTTTAGCGTTAGCTTAAACTGTGGAATTTATTACTCGATTGGGACACTAGCTATATGACACATATACACTGTCAGTCTACTTTCACAGTAGTATATTTGCATTACAGAAGCCATAACTCAGATGACGGTAGATAGGATGGGTTAATAAATCACTAATTAAAAAGCTACAAACTTGGGATTTCCCGACTAATATAGACTATAGAGTTCTGTACGTTGTTCACCTCCCCTCACAATAATGTCGTGTTTAGTCCAAATCCTTTGTTCGTCTGTCTTTAATACTCGATAAAGAAATCAGCTCATTCATGACAGATCCCACTAGTATCAAGCAACGAGACTTGGTAATATTATTACGAAGAGTGGTTTTACAATAGGCATCATAATTTTTAACACATCCCAGTAGCTCAAATACCAAAAGTATCAAAATTAATCTATAAATTATGGTACCTCGTGTTCTCTTTGAGAACCGTAAAATTTCTCCCTGGATCTTCTCCCCGAGATCAAGCGCAATTACGCGTTTCTGAACGCGAGCATTTGGGAAGCTAACAATCAAGGCACAGCTAATGCTGCTTCCCTTTGAAATTCGCCGATGGGTAAAGTATTAGCATATGATTCTGCGTAATACTACCCTACGTCGAGAGCGAGTGGCACAGCTGCTGCTAGCTACAGCAGTAGCAGTAATATAATATATGCATTTTGTTCTATCTGCCTGTGTGGTTTAGAACTTAGATTCTGGTACGCGTGAATGTGTTAATGACCGAAGCGAGATCATCACACTGATCAGATAGCTATACTGGGGCGCAACTAAGTGAGCTAACGATTGGGTCATGCCGCCACACTGCACAAATAAAGTATAAACGGGCCCGCGGCACCAACCGTCCGTTGTGCACACGTTGGCTCACGTTTCCTCCTGAACTAACGCCAGCTTGTTTGTGTAGTTTATTAAGAACATCCACAATGGCTATCTCAAATAGCTAGTTAATATTGAGCTGAGAGAAAAACAAAAACAAAAATATATTTTATAACTAGTACTTAGTCCCACACATAATACATTCAGTTTCTTGGGATACGTGAAATATCCTATCTATTTGTTTGTCGCTAGCTATTTTCTTTTTCCCCACATTTTCTATTCACGTAGGAAAGAGATAATGAAATAGCTAGCCATTGGAGACGCTCTAAGAGACTCTCAAGAGTCATTGTATTTAGGCTGTGTTTGGTTTTGCTTTTGAAATCTGTTTCTACTGTGAAAAAGCAGAAGTTAAACTAAATGGGTTTACCAAAATTGCTTTTGTTGTGAAAAAATAGTTTTTAGTACAATTTTGAAAGTAGTTTGGACCTTGCTTTTCTGCTTCTGTTTTTCTGTTTTTAGTACAGATTAAATAGCATGAATTTAAAGTGCCTTGATTGATCTAACATTATTATGGTTTGTATTGCATTACACAATTTTATGAGATAATATATGGTTGCCGGTTACTTTATTAGATGAATTATGTATTTTTTATTTATCTAATATATTTTCCAGTTATTTAGTTGCATCAATGTTGAGTGTTTCCTATATATATATATATATAGAATATTAAAACGATGAAAATTATGTAAGTTATAAAAAACGGTCAGCTCACAATATTTTTTCACAGTAGCTTCAACCAAACAACTTTTAACTTTTTCACAGTAGACAACTAATGTGGGATCGGAATGACGACTAGAGGGGGGATGAATAGGCGCCACGATAAATTCTTGCGAATGTGATGGCCTTTCTAAATCACCCAATGCACCTCTAAAAAGTGTAAAATCAGAATGATGATCACAGAACAAGACCATATCAACAAAACCTCTTCAATTTAAGTTTTCCTCTAGACCGGAGCTTGGTGTACCGAAGTTCTTTGTCGACAACTAGTTTACCGAAGTATTGAGTCTAGTTTGGAGACTGAAATGCCGATAGAGATAAAACGATCTTCGAATGATCGACATGATTCAGACTTTGCAAAACAACCTAGAAAACCAGCTTTGACAGTTCTACTATTTTTTAGATTGAATTAACCTTTCTGAACTGAAGCTTCAAATGTTAATCAGAACAAAGTAAACATCATACTCACAAAGCAGAAAACCTAAATATCCAGATCATTCTCTAGAAGATCAGTGATTTGATATTTATCAAGATACATTCAGATGAATACAAACTGAGCACCTAGTCATTTACTTGTAAATTGATCACAACAATCAAATATTGAAAAACATCTCACAATAGTCCTGTAATTTCTGAAACTGAAGTTCGGAGCATTTCCTGCGTTGGAACAGAACAAGCACAACCATTGCTACACATTGTTTCCCATCTGGCATGCCTGAAATCTTCTATCGATGAAAAGTGTGTGCACACAAGGACACAACAAAAGTGCTTGGAATAAAATATCTGTTGGAAAATGACAGCCAAAAGTTCTAATAAAGTCAGTAACCCTAAAAACCCTAGGGTGTGGAGCCCTTTAAATAGGCACACCCTATAGGGACACTTTACAAAGAGACCCTTGAGAAAATTCAGATTAACAAAAAGACATGGAGTATTTTCAGAATTGTATATTCTAAAAAATACCCACATTAGACTTGACTCTATTTTATTACAACTTGACTCTACACTTTTAATATATTTTCAGAATTTTGGAAGTTCTGAAAAATACTAAAAGTTTACACTTACTCTAAATTACCAGACAAAAATAAAGTCCTAATTACCGAAATTTAAAAACATTTATAGATGAGACGGTTTTCAGCAAAAACCGACAAAGCCTCCTCGATCGCCGACATGTGACGCTCATCTGCGAACTCGACCGCCAGCAAATCTCTCCCGCTCTCGATCCCCTCGAGCCGTCTGATCTCTTGCACTGGCCTCCCTTTCGCTGACTTGACCGTCACCCTGTCTCGACCATCCGTCCGTCCATGTCTTGCTCTATCTCCTCGTGCACTCCTGAGATCATCTCCAACTTCACCCGGCATCCTTGATCCTCTGGCATCGAGCTCCCCGCTTGACCCTTGATCACCCGCCACTGACAGTTGGTTAGCATCTCTACCCTGCACACATGAGACAAGTCAAAACACGAAATGCGACGTACACTGATCCCCTCGGCATCCACTCTCCATAACCACACATCGATCCCATCGGTGCAACTAAACCATCACTCACTGAACTTCACTAGATCGCTCAACCTTGTCAATCACTCATCATAAAGACGGAAACCACAATGCGACCTCATTTAGTTTTCACAATCTCTCCCTTGATGATTGCATTGACAACCCCAAACATAAACATGATGAAAGTGTCAAGTTAAGTGCGCAAGTGACTATAAAAACTCAGAAAAGTACCGAAATATGTCACTTGGTAAAAGATCTCTCCCTTTGGCAAAAACTCATACTCCCCCTTAACCAAGCAATCATCCAAAAAGCATTATGTAAACCATTTCTTCCCCTTTAGCAATGCAAGCATCAAGATGATAAAAAGATGCAAAGAGAGGTGTGAGGGAAGAGTATAAATGTAAGCTTCTGAAACATGAGTAACTCCAATTACAATACAAACAAGCATTTGCTTTGAATATTGTCTAAAAGTACTGAATGAAACACTCAGATGAATACTATCTAAACAAAAGGCATTAGCAAGCATTTTAGATTTTATCAAATAAAAACATAACCACTCAGACTAGCATACTAGACATGACAAGGCATGAAATGCAAAAGCTAATCAAATA
Organism: Zizania palustris; assembly: GCA_019279435.1. Taxonomy (NCBI): domain Eukaryota; kingdom Viridiplantae; phylum Streptophyta; class Magnoliopsida; order Poales; family Poaceae; genus Zizania; species Zizania palustris. The sequence continues at coordinate 71,090,011 of JAAALK010000079.1, read as the reverse complement.
CTAATCAGATAAACATATCTCACTCCAAAGAGCTTCAGCAAACTTGATATGCAATTGATTCATGCGTGAAAGAAATATGAGCAGATTGATACCAGATCCCATTAAAACTAATGATCTCACAAAAAATTCACATATCACATTTCTGCCGCATACTTTTCAACCAAAACAAGACCACACATCATTCTTTTTTAAAAAATAATAATCAAGGTATGAACAGAGGGACAAGCATATCTGCATATATCCAGAGCAAACACCAGTCGTCAGATCAAAATGCTATGTGCCGGTGACTTGACCATCAAGTCATATATATATATATATATAACACAATATATATATATATATATATATATATATATATATATATACATATATATATATATAACACCACTCCTGCTCACGCCTCTCCATCTCGCTCGCGCACACCTCCGTCCGCACCCACTACTCTCCTGCGCTTGGTCAACTCTTCTTCGAGCGAGCGTTGAGCCTATGGCGCTCGACGGGAAGCCTCCGGTGCCACCGCCGTCCCCTCCACCTACGGACTCGTGGGCTTGCGTGTGGCGCCGCTCCAAGCGCCGCGGCGGCGTCGGCGGCTGTAGTAGCGGAAGCTCTGGCGGCGTCGCCAGAGGTGGTGAATCCGAGGAGCACCTGGCGGCCAGATGCCTCATGATGATCGCGAGCGCCGTCTGGGATGACGTCGACAGGTTCGGAGGCGTGAAGGGCGCGGACGCCGCGGCGGTTGCGTCGTCAGCGAAGCCGAGCCGGTACGAGTGCTCGGTGTGCGGCAAGGTGTACGGGTCCTACCAAGCGCTGGGCGGCCACAGCCCACAAGACGAGTCTTTTAATGTAAAATTTATCATATTATTGCGTGTACAGTGTAAATTTTATAATTAATTAATTAGAAAAATATTTTTATCGGATTATATACGGATATTTCAAAGTGGTAGTATAACGTTTGAACTATTTATATTTATATAAGTTTCAAATTTAATCTTTTAATTTAGAACTTATCATATTATCCGGTGTATGTATACTGAATTATGGCATAGATTGAACAATTATTTATTTAATTAGAAAACATAGCTAGCTAGGGTCAGTTGAAACATCTAGGCAGACTGAAGATAAAACATTTGATGACAAACGATAAGACATGTGTTTACTATATAAGACTTTTGTATCCACTTCTTTGCCAAAATAAACCATCTAAGACAAACAATATATTTGTAATAATCATAGGTAATTTTATGGAGTTTTTATCCTTACACCCTACATATAGCTAGGGTCAGTTGAGTTTTGTAAGACAATGGCTTATATAGCCATTATGGCCTGCCTCTAGGGGTCACGTACTAGTTGCGTCATAAATACTATCACTACCCAAATGTAAAAGGCAGATCACAATTGGTAGAGAAATTTAGCACTTAAGATATATCACTATGGGAATATAGTAGTTTGCCTCAGCAAAGCCCTATTTGCTCTCGGCGATGGTTTTTGTCGAATGCCACATTCGTTATCGGCGAAGAGGGGGTTCGATGAGTGCATTTTATCACGCACTCGATGAACACTGTGCTGAATGCCACACTTGGCTTCGCCAAGAGCCTCACGCGGCACTCGACACAGTAAGGGGACTAACGAGCGGGGGCGACGTGACGATCGTTTGCCGAGTGCCCCACATGGCACTCGATGAAGTGGCTTAGCCGAGTGCCCCAGATGGTCCTCGGCGAAGCCACGCAACGGATAGGTGCACACGTGGCACTATGGCTTTGCCGAGTGCCACATAAAATAACACTCGGCAAAGCCACCCAGCTTCGCCGAGTGCCACATGAAATAACACTCGGCAAAGCCACCCATAACAGATAGAAACGCGCCACGTGGCAAACATTTGAAGTTTGCCGAGTGCCAGGTCAGGTACTCGGTAAACACTATGATTTGTTGAGTGTCCGTTAGTGACACTCGGCAAAACCATTTTTCCTTCCAAGCCGTCGGGACTTCTAGGGGATCTATTTTTTCAAAAGGTTTGCCGAGTGTTATTGACGTGGCACTCGGCAAACATTGAACTTCGCTGACAGTAAATTGTTTGCCGAGTGTATTATAGTATACACTCGGCAAAACTTGGTTTGCCAAGTGCCCGAGGAAATGCACTTGGTAAACCCTCAGGCACTTGGCAAACACTCTTTTCTGATAGTGTATATAGTGTCTGTGATCAATAGAAATCATATCACTATAAATCTAATTGTTCTTATAAACCTTTTCAGGCTTCCATAATCTATATTTGTAGGTCATATTTAAACAACCAAACAATATAGCAAATGACTGTTATGTCAAGGGATGCCCTCCGAATCCAAATTCAAGTTATATCTTTTCTCATAAGCTCTCAATCTCTTCAAGCTTGAATGGACCACATGTGCACTCCACAGTTGCTTCGTTCTTGTTGTAACTGTTGTTATGAACAAGCGCTACATATCCCCAACAAATGTATATTCTAATTGTGAAATATATAGTTGTGAACAACTTAGCACTGGATTTCATTAGAATTTTAAAATTGAGCATACTCAAGTGTGAGTAGTATTTCTAATCCTCATATCACATTCTGTCACATGACTTTCAAATAAAGCCGGACCTATATGACCTTCACCCACAAATGTATATTCTAATTGTGAAATAGATGTGAACAACTTAGCACTGGATTTCATTAGAATTTTAAAGTTGAACATATTCAGACGTGAATAGTATTTCTAATCCTCATATCATATCATATTCTGTCACATGACTTTCAAATAAAAACGAACCTATGTGCCTTCTCCCGCAAATGTATATTCTAATTAAACGTATTATTGAAATAGATTATTCATTGTGCTTTTGGCAATATAATTAAACGAATCCAACGGCATGCCCGATGCTTGCAGTGGTGGTTATCCTTTCTTGGCAGGATCGGACGGCGGAGATCGAACGGCCCGGGATCCGGCAGCCAGCAGCCGTCGGATCGCGATTCGTACGCCGGTGGTTTGGGGAAACCCGGACGACACGGCGGGCGCAAACCCGCGACCGGATGTTCCGCTGCACGTGGGCCATACCATAACTACCTACCCCTTACCGGCCGCCGGCTTCTGGGCCCGCCCGCCGGCTGCTGGGCCCGCCCGCGCGCGCCGCCACGGTGCTGCCACTCGGCTCCCGGCCGCGCGCACGGCGCACCAGCACTGTGCTGACTCTGTCCACGCCCTTCTCCTATAAATATGGCCGCGGTTGGGCACCGTTCCACACCTATCTCCTCCTCGTCCTGGTCCTGGTCCTGGTCCTGCTAGGTCCCCCTAGGTCCATCTGTAGGCCTGTAGCTAGTTGCCATGGCGAACGACGGGAAGAAGGTGGTGGTGGTGGTGCCGCCGGGGCCGATGGACTCGTTTTGCGGGTGGCGCCGCGGCGGTGGTGGTGGGGAGGGAGTGGGAGTGGGAGAAGTGTTTTCCGTGGAGGACTACCAGGCGGCCAGGTCGCTCTTGATGCTCGCAAGAGGCGTCCGGGATGAGGCCGCCGATGAGGACGGTTACGGTTCGTTGGGAGGGGTGAAGGGCGTCGGCGGCGGCGTCGAGCCGGCGCTGGGTCCGCACAGGTTGAGGTGCTACGAGTGCTCCGTGTGCGGGAAGGTTTACTCTTCCTACCAGGCGCTTGGCGGGCACAAGACGTGCCACCGCAAGACGCCGCGGCTGCCGGCCCCGGCGCCGAATCATGCGGCGGATCCGGTGGCGGTGGCACCGCCGCTGCCGCCCCTCCTGAGGCCGTCGTCTTTCGGTGGGATCAGGGAGGCGAAGGTGCACCGCTGCTCGGTCTGCTTCTGCACGTTCTCGTCGGGCCAGGCGCTGGGCGGGCACAAGCGTCTGCACTACAACCAGCGCGGCGGCGCCGGCGGAGGCGACGCCAAGAAGCCCAAGCCCGCGGCTACAACACCGCGGACGGTGAAAGACTTCGACCTGAACCTGCCTGCTACGGGGACGGCGGCTCAGGACGTGAACGAGATCCCACCACCCCCGGCGGCGAAGAAGGCGCGGACGCTGTTGCTGATGATCTAACCATCATCCTGCAGCGGCGGCGGCGGCGGCTTATGGCAGCTTCCCTATAAGATCGATCTAATGGTTTAGGGGTTCTCGTTTCGGTTAAGATCGGTATCCGAGATCGGTCGTTTGATTGCTATATTTCTTTTCAGTTCGTGTTTGTGTTTGCCGACTGGTAGTCTACTGGTATAATAAGCTATCTATCATGGCGTTTGTTATGTGGTTCTGTAATTTTAGGGTTGAATCTATATGAATCTATCATTTGGATTGTGAATATGACAGCTCTGATCTGGTATAATAAGCTATCTATCATGGCGTTTGCAATGTGGTTTTGTAATTCTAGGGTTGAATCTATATGAATCTATCATTTGGATTGAGAATATGACAGCTCTGATCTGTGATGCTTTGCTACTCATCGAGAGTGATTGCATCGATCTCACTGTGTAGTCAGCCTCCGGCCGACGCGGACGAAGCTAGCTAGCTAGAGGTAGAAGAAGAAGTGAACTCGATCATATGCTCTAGGACGCCGAATGAGTTCACCGGTCGGGGCTGCGCTAGCGGCCGCCAGCCGGCGTGCGAGTGATATGCGCCGAGTGAAGCCGCTATACACGATTACACGGTACTATACGGCGACACATGCCACGGGAGAGAGCGGTGCCGGCCGGCAATGGCAGACAATGTAGGAAATTCAACTCTAAATTTACAGTTGCCAAACATAAACTAGAGTGACTAAATTTACCATAGTGACTACGACGAAAGAACATTATGTTCTACGTAGGTATCTAATAATCTAACAATAATGAACTACATACGAGAACATCAGCAAAGCTGACCAAATGAAGAGAAGCGAGAAGACTCTCCACAATTATTATTGTAGCAGCAGGCGCCCGATCGAGCGAAGCGGCGGCTCGGTGGCACCGAGCAGAGCGGGCGCTGAGCGGTAGTTGGAGTGACGACAACATGGCTCTAGTGATGTGATAGCCAGATCAGTCGAACATACTATGGTAACAGATACTGACGTTAGGTAGCTTGCAGGATGTTGAAGAAGAGGCATATGTAGGATAGTCAGATGGGTGTGGGTGGTGTGGGTGTGGGTGTGACAGTAGTGATCCGATGGAGGGATCATGAACGAACCTATGCAACCAAAGTTATAAAACTCGGTGGCACGACAATGGAGGAGCGAGTGGAGCGGCTTGACCATGGAGGAGTGACGTGTTCCGGATGATGGTGAGACTTCGATATGGATGGGGGTGGTTGCTAGACGACGTGGGGAGAGAGACACGCCAAAGTTGACGTGTACTTGGGACGGACGGCAAGGGCCGCATTTTTTGGCGGGTACGATGGCGCGCAGGGCCGGCCCTAGGGCAGTGCGACCGCATCGGGCCTCCAAAAGTAGGGGGCTTCTAAAATTTAGAGATATTTCTCCTTTGTATTTAAACTTATTAGTGTGAGATTTGTTAATGGCACTAAATTTTTCAATATTATTTTGTAATGTGTGCCTCTATTTTTTGTTCCGCACCAGGCCACAAAAATATCAGCGCCGGCCCTGACGGCGCGTCCATCGGATAGCTATTTTTTGGCGCGTACGATGGTGCTTCCGCTGAATAGCTACTTTTTTGCACCGACACGCTATTGATAAAGATAGCTATTTTTGGTTCCGACACGCTATTCATGGTATAACGGTTGATACGACACTTCTTCCTAAGACGCTTTAACAAATCTTAAAGTAATTGTGATCGTCTAAAAATGAGATGTTAAGACCCTACATTTATTAGTTGTCAGCCTTTGCTCAAACTATAAAAGGTTACTATGTAATTTCCAATTCAACTTCTAAATATAAGGTGTCAAATCCTAGAGGAAATATAATCCGTAAATGCATGTACAGCTAGTTTAGAATAATATCTAGAGTATATACTCTAGGTGATATAATTATCTATCAAACTTCAATGAAGGTTTAGTTTTCTCAAGTAAACTTAAGATGTTCAGATGGTATCAAATGGCATTATATTGCTGCTATAGTGCTATATATATATATATATATATATGTGTGTGTGTGTGTAGTATATATGTTACAATTAAATAAGCCTATTTTATTCACAATAATGACATCATAAATTAATTAAAACGCATCCATATTTGATCAGCTTGATAGACTAGTGTACACTATCAGGCAAGTGGAGCTAGCTGGTGGTAATATCCTTTTTACACGGGAATTAATTTATTTTTATGCCCTATATAAGTTGATATAATTTGCTCCTACATATGTGTATATATGACACGCACACACACATATATATATACACACACATATATATATACACACACACATATATGTGAAATAACAAATTTTCTCTACTTAATTATATTGACAAGCATGAATGCCACCACTCTACTGTGCATTCATATTAGCTAGCGAATAAGATATCTTAGAACCAGTCAAAACTAAATTTAAAAAAAATATTGAATCCAAATACGTGATTGGATTATATTGGCGATATTTAGTTGAGCTATTTGGTTTTTTAGTTAAAATAAAAATTTAAAACACTTTATTTTATCATGTAAACTTCAGACTTAAAGCTAAAACTATATGACAAACCAATCCTAAATAGAAAAGCAAATAGAAAAGGTAATAGAAAAGAGATGGTAATGAAGAGGATATGTCGTTTTTGCCTATATTGGAATGTGTTATGTGTCTAATGACCCATTTGTTTCAGCTTCTAGCAGCTACAGATTCTTAGTAGCTAGCTAGTCTGAGTAGTTGATGTTTTTTAGATTCTATATTCTAGTCTATTTCCAGATTCCACAGCTACTAATTCTTACCATCTGAGTCTAAAATCTAGACCGTTTGTTTTCACATCAGATTTTAGAAGTAGCTGCAGCTGTCAGAAACTGAAACAAATAAGTCCTAAGTATTACCCGTACTAATAAGGTGCAGGCCATGCATGTTAATAGGACTGATGAAGCAACTAAGGCATGCTACTAGCAACTAAGATTATTAATGTGGATATGCATCCCATTTCTAAATTATAAACTTCCTTTAGAGAAATTTCTTAGCATAATTTAAATCAATCCTAACTTTACAATAGTCAATAAGCCATTAACTATTTGCTAATTATTTGGCTAAGCAGTCCAAACGGTGATATGGCACAAGAGCATCTTTAACTCACCCCCTAAATTTTATCTTCCTATGTGGAGCTCCTAAAAAATATTTTCCACTTACAATGAAGAGATAAATCCTCTCGTACCATTATAATTTTTAAGAGTTTGACAAATATCACTATCAACTATGATGGTCTCTTGTTTGTCAGTGACACACTGATTACATGTTTCCAAAACCGTTAAAATTATAATGGCACAAGCAACAGAGAATGGCTTGTGGTGTGTAATTACATTACCGTGGAGGGCTTTTCTTGATAAATGCAGCAATGAATTACACATACTTGATGAGAAAAATATTTTGGGGCTCTATAAATGAACAAATCCCCTATATCCATTATCCAACTATAAATGAACAAATTCCCTACATACAACTATAAATGAACAAATCCCCTACATACAACTATAAATGAACAAATCTCCGATATCCAACTATAAATGAACAAATATCATATATCCAACTTCACATGTAGGTACATTTTCCTTTAATGAAAGATGTCAATGTCATCGTGTGCCATGGTATTTACAATATGACATATGCATGTTTTCGCAACAAATCGCGGTATAAATCCTCATTTGTGATGGTATTTCTCTTCCTCTACTTGTTCTGTTAGAGCTTAGGGTTTGTTTAGCAGGTCAAAATCTCAATCTATCCATGTTCATTGACATATAACAGGTTAGTATTCCAAACTTCCAAACTAATCTTTAGATTGAGAAGGTGGTGAACAAAATAAAAGGAAATGTTCCAAAAGTGGAGCGTGACTTGGAAGGAATAATTCATTATTTCGTCAATGGGCCTCTCACTATTCAATACCTCCTCCTGTTGGGTATGCTTAAGTCTTAGATTAGATTACGTCACCCGAAGCGAGGCCTCGGTGCGTATTCAGATAGAGAAGCAAGGCTTTTTGAGCTTGATCCTGTAATGAATGAAAAGGATATTTGGTGTGGATTCACCGAACCTACGATGGGTTGAGCCACCTACGACTCTAGGCCACCTTCGACCCTAGGATGCATCAAGCCGGATCCTAGAATCCTGGACTCGTCAAGCCGTCACCCGGAAGTCTTGGACTTCGGTTTTAAGGCGAAGTAAGACTTCGATTTTTTACTGAAATAATTACAAATTTGCACAGCGAATCGAGGCTTCGGACTGTGTACATACCTCGTGAGGTGAGGGTGAAAGGCTTGCCTCGTAGCCCCTAGGGCTTCGGAGGCCTTCAGCGCGTGACCGGAGCCCTTTGCCGGAGGGTGCACTCCGAGGCGCGAGGGATGGTGAAAAGCGAGAAAGGCCTTCGAGCTGCACTCGGAGCCCCTTGCCGGAGGGTGCGCAGAGCTAGAAAACTCCGAAGCTCCCCCCTCAAGCGCACTTTGAGACATAGGCAGCGGCAGAGAACTTAGCTTTTAGTACTAAGATCCCCACAGACGACGCCAACTGTTGTAGCAATTGCGTTAGCTACAGCAGGTTTCTGAGTGTATAGTGTATAGAATGAACCTCGAAGGGTTCTCTTAGAGGAAGAAAGGATTTATACTGGTTCATGCCTCCTTGAAGGGATAATAGCCTTACGTCCAGTCTATTGTGGATTTGGCATAGTTTTGCCTCTGTTGGATCTAATGGATCTTTTTTTCTATTACAAGGGCATAACCCTGCTTTTATAGGCACGCAAGCTAAAGGAAAAGACCTAAATGCCCTCTACAGGTCTTAGGCCATATAGGGGCAAGAAGGGAAAAAAGACTAGACTACTACATAAACAGTCTTACAGCTTTACAGGCGTGTCAGATAGACACCAACTCTAAACAGCTAAATGACATACCAAGGGCAGTGGGGACCCCGGTATTGCTTTGCACAGTAGCAGAGTCGAGATATGTTCTTGATTCGAAGTAGTGGGCACTTTGAAGTACGCTCTGAACTGAACTCCAAATGGACTCCCGGAGGCTTAGCTTCAAAAGGGACCGGAGGGGGTCCGGAGGCTGGCTCTGGAGAACCCCATAGGAAGCCCGGAGGCTTGACTCTGGAGGGCTTCGAAGGGAGCCCAGAGTCTAACTCTGAAGGAAGCCCGAAGGCTTGACTCCGAAGGGCTCCGAAAGGAGCCCTGAGGCTAACTCAGGCAGGCTTCGAACGGAGCCCAGAGACTTGGTCTAGCTGCTGCTTGGAAATAACTTCGGCAAGAGGGATCTGCTTCGACTTCATGCTTCGGGGGTGTCAGGTTTCGGTGCCAAGGCCTACAGAGGCTAACGTCATTTGGTCTCTATTTAAGGGAAAACTTAATCCCCCAACAAACACACCGATGATATATTGACAAACCGTGAAAATTATAATGACACGAAAAAATTAACCCAAAATAGAACCAATAGAAATCAAGCGTATGTTGTGAGCTTCAATTGTTCTTTTGTAGTGTGTTAAGTGCTTCTTTGTTTGTGTTATCACCTTAAATTACAGGTGTACAAGCTCCTAGGCAGCAGTATAACTTTCAGTTTTCAGGATAAACTTTTCTTGTCTTTCTATTAAGTCTATTGGCTAACAATTGCATTGTCTGCATGGCTACATCCAAGAATTACTTGCATGTTATTCAGAGATTTATGCCAGCATTTCTTTTAAAGAAGTCTGGACTCAATTTTGTTTGAAAGTCATGTGACAGGAATGCAACACGAGAACTTTTCTAGATATATCACACATCCTAATATTACTCTTATCCGCGTGATCTGATACCGTGGTGTTCACGTCCCTTTCATAATTTATGCTGGTATGGAACTAGAAAGAGTGAGTTTTTGGTGTGCTAACATGGAATGCTATTATTTTAACTAAATGTAATTTGGTGAGCCGTACCGTTACATGTCAGTTGTAAGTAGATGATAATATATTATTACCCTGTTTATGCTAAACTTAAAAATATCCACCCTTTGTAAGGGTGAGGGGGATTGAATACCTATTATGCACAACTAATATCCGCTCGACATAAGGTTATTATCCAATTCAAAAACCCGAACCATAACTCAAACCACTTTGATAATTCAAGTCCTCGAGACCTAATTATGCCAACCATATATAATTTATAAGTAAAAATTAATTTTAACAAGTATAAGGTTTCTAGATAATTTGAACTTGTACATGATCAAGGACAGATAGATTACTTTGTTTAAATATAGAAAACCACAGTCAAAAGTGCAAGCTATACACTAGAAATCTAGAATTCAGAAATCTAGATTCTGAGACCGGTTGACTTGTAGAGTTGTAGATTGGATGAACTTGGTCAGAGTCTTGACTCCTCGAACTTTAATTTCTCCTATGTCTTTCAATGAACTGTTAACCTCTCTCTTCTGTTTAGTGCTCGGAAGTCTATAAAGATCCGATTTTGATTGAAAATCAGGCGTTAAAAATAAATTATCTAATACTATATGATTTCAAAACACAATAATATTATTAAAGATGATGTCTTTGAATACTTTATAACATTTTGAAGAAACTTATAATGTCGAAAAGAGAGACCACCGTACACACGTTTGTCGACGCGCCGCCGCCGCTCGGTCGGAGCTTCCTCGACCGAGGTGTCAGCGCTGTCGCCGTACGTGTCACGGCCGACGGCAGGTGCTCGGCGCGCCGCCACCCGTCGGGCGCAGGGCGCGCGACTAACAAGGCCGAAGTGGCCTGCCGGCTGCCGCGCGCGGCTAGCTAGACGATGTGACCGGAGCGGTACGTGCGCGTCCCGGCCGGACTGACCTTGACACGGCTGTCAGATCGATCACCGCAACTTGCACCGAATGCTTCACCGGGAAACAGCTGCATATTCCGCCAGTGGCTAAAAGAGACGCAGAGAAATCATCACGGAGGAGCTCGCCGGCGCCCGACGGCCGTCCATCCAATCGGAAATCGTCTCGATGGCAGTCAGCGCCGGTTCTAAGATTTTGAGGTTCCTTCGGTGAATTCATGCCAACGGCACTCTAGAACATAAGGCTAATTTTATTTGTATAAAGAGGTAGCAAATTCAATAATATATTTTTAATTTAACATATCTGATAATTATCAATAGCGAGAAACAATGTAAACTAAAAAGCATTATATTTGTACTTGTATAACTAATATGATTACCTTAAATAAAAATAAAACTCCATCATATTTTTGCTTCTTATAAAAAGATATTTCTTCGGGTATTTTTGATGCAAAATCATCAAGGACGGTATTGAGATTAATAGTGTTCAAGATATCTTTCTTGGTGGTGCACATAGTCAAGTCATTTAACCTTTCTTGTGATATAGTTGATCTCAAATAATTCTTCAACAATTTTAATTTTGAGAAACTTCTTTCGGCAGAAGCTACAATCATAGGTACAGTTAAAAGAATTCGATAGGCAACTAAAACATTTGGATAGCAATCTGCATTCATAACAAACTTGAGAATCTCAGGCGCTGACATCAGAGAATCTGGCAAAGTCACTTGCAACACCTTTAATTCTAAAAAAAAACATTGATCACAACATTAGATGAGTTACCATGAGAAAATTTATCCACAAAAATCTCGCAGTGCGCCCAAAGATCAACTTCATCCATGGATTTCAAATTTCTTGAGTTGAACAAGAACCCAAAGACATTATCAAATGCCGCTATCTGCTCAAATCTAATAGTCAATGAAGCAATTGCATTATCAATCATAACTAGGAAGTACTCTCTTTTAAAGGAGTCCACAACAGATTGTTGTATTTCCTCCTCTTCATCTTGCTCATCAAAATATCTCTTTCTCGTTCGTTGACATTTTGTAGGAAAAATTAGCTCTATATCCAATTCAAATGCAATGTTTTTTGTGGTATCCACACTAGAAATGAAACCTTCATCTTTATACTTCTTAAAATATAATACGACACCTTCAATGTGTTTGAGAGTAGCATCTATACTAATAATTTTAAAACCTCTAATTGATGATGATACTGTATCAGTGTATACTATATTCCCTCCGGTGTACAAATATTAGTCGTTTAGACAAAATCACACATACCAAGGTGATATTAATTAAAGTTACAAGGGTTGTCTCAATTGGTTATGGAGCCTAGATTTTAGTGGTGCTACTCAAGTTCAACTCCCGATAGTCACATCCCATTTGGCGGCAATGCTTCGATTGACGGGATGACTAATATTTGTACACTCTCAATAAAAACCAAAACGACTATTATTTGTACACCGGAGGGAGTATATATATGTATACTATATATATATGTAGCCCCCATAGGGCTGGCCCTGAAAGCATCAAAATAACTCGTATCTTAGTGTTGTTGCTCATTATTTGGATAATAATCGTCAATTAATAAGAGGGTTATTGGATTTAAACTCATGAACTCACACACTGGACGAGCCATTGCTATGCAGATCCTTGAAGTATTACAAGAATTTAATTTGCAGGATAGGATTGTCTCTATTACTCTTGACAATGCTTCAGCAAACACGACATCGATGCAAATCTTAGAGCCACACATACAAAGCTATATTGGTGGATATGTCATCCACCAACGGTGCATATGTCATATCATTAATCTAATAACACAAGCAGGTATGAGTATAATTGATACATTATTATGCAAAATACGTCGGGCCGTTCGTTTTATTGCAGGTCATGCAGTGGTTAGAGCAAGATTCCGTGAATATTGTATCGCACAACAGAAAAAACCAAGGACATTTGGAATCGACGTCAAGAACCGTTGGAGCTCAACATACTTAATGTTGAGGGAGGTAAAATGATATAAAGGTTTAATATCTGTTTTTATCAACTCTATGAGTATCAGAATGCAAGATGATGACGCGGATAATAACGGTGATACTCTAATTCTCACCGATGTAGATTGGTCTATTGCTATAAACATGCGTAAATTTTTAAAACCCTTTTATAATGCAACCGTTTTATTATCAGGAGTTTATTATCCGACCTCTTGTGAGGTACTTGAGTGTCTTTGGAAATTTACACTTGTTTTTAATGAGAATAGGTCTGATAGAATTTTATCTCCCATTGTTCGTGAAATGGAAATAAAATTCTTAAAATATTTTACTGCTATTCCACATCTTTATTGTTTTGCCTTGATAGTTGATCCTCGCAAAAAATTAGAAGTTTTAAAAATTGCTTTGGATTCTATGGGTGATGCATTGGGTCTTGATTATTCTGAAGCTTATCAACATGTTACTGACGAGTTGTACAGAGTTTTTCGTTTATATCAACAAAAATTAGGTGCCGCTCGCCCGGTGGCTGAGGAGGTTCCAAAGAAAAAAGAAAGCAAGTCAAAGCTCTAAGAACTTGTGGAAGAAATTTATGGGCAAACAAACAGGTTCCTCTTCAGGCTCCTCAGTGCCTAGGATAAATTGGAATCCTGATGCAGAGCTTAACCACTACTTTGAGAGTAATCATACGGCCCATGATCAAATGCTCAATAAAGACAAGGTCGACCTCCTTGCATGGTGGAAAGATAAAGAAAACACTCTTCCGGTATTGGCTCATTTTGCCCGAGACATTCTATTAGTTCCAGCTTCCTCAGTTTCTTCGGAGCAGGCATTTAGCCAAGTTGGAAGAATCATTGAAGAAAGAAGATCATGTCTTACAGCGGAAACTGTTGAGACAATATTTTGTTTGAAAGATTGGCTAGAGGCGGAGGAACGAACTCAACATCGTCAATAAGAAGCAGAGATTGAGTCCCAAATGGCCGAATTTCGTTTAGATGAAAATGATGAAGATTAATAATATGTTGTGTTAATATAAATTAGTTGTTGTACTCTTTTCCTTACCAGGGGAACCCTATACTGGGGTGTAAGGTTTTTAACGAGGCAACAACTTTGTAAAAAAATATATTATTAATAAATTTGTTTCCCCTAATTTGTTTATGTTAATTTATTATTTATTATTATTATTGTCGGTGATAAGGTTTTCTAATAGAACTAAACAAATTTTATACATATTAATTATACAATAGAAATCGTAATGATCACATACAAATTTCTAAAAAAACAATTATTCTATTTTTTTATATGTTGGGCCGTGCTTGGGCCGGCACGGCCCATCAAGGCCCACCGTGCCTATGGACCGTGCCTGGGCCTAATTTTTGCTGACCCGGGCTGGCCCGGCCCGGCCCACCAAGTGGGCCGTGCCGGCCCGGCACGGCCCACCTAGGCACGGAGGCCCGTCGGGCCATGTCGCGCCGGCACGGCCCGGCCCAAGTCCCTGCTCTACCTGACTCCATGGCTCAGCTCGAGAAAGGGGAGGAGGTGGGGAGCGGGAGACTACGACGGCGGCGACAAGGATGAGCTGCAACGGTTGCCGCGTGCTGCGGAAGGGGTGCTGCGAGGAGTGCATGCTGCGGCCGTGCCTGCAGTGGATCGATGGGGCCGAGGCGCAGGGCCACGCCACCGTCTTCGTCGCCAAGTTCTTCGGCCGCGCCGGCCTCATGTCCTTCCTCACCGCCGTCGCCGAGCCGCAGCGCGCAAGTAAATTTGGGCGGAATTCGTAAAAGATGGGTTTTTGCGAGGTCGGTGCTTGCTGATGTACATGTGTGGCGTGGTTGCAGCGCTGTTCCAGTCGCTGCTGTACGAGTCGGCGGGGAGGACGATCAACCCGGTGGGCGGCGCGGTCGGTCTGCTCTCGGCGGGGACCGGGGAGTTGGCACCTATGCCAGGCGGCGGTCGACACCGTGCTACGCGGCGGTGGTATCGGCCCACTGCCAGAGCTCGACGGCGGCTTTAAAGCGGGTGACGACGTCTCCGCCAGGGGACGCGGCATGTTTGCCTCGACGGCGAGGCGGGCCGTGGGTTGCTCTACCTTCTCGACGGCGAAGCGGTCGGCGAGGTACCCAGCTGCGCCCGACGCCGACGCTGCTGCCCAGACGGCACCGTCGTGCGACCTCGGCCTATGGCTCATCCCCGGGTCCCCACCGACCCCGGAGGAGCGGAGAGCCAGGCGGGCCGCCACGCCGTCGATGAACTCCGAGGGCTCCGTCACGACGTGCGTCGGCGGCGGCGCCGGCGAGAAGGAGCCCGAGCTGCTGAACCTTTTTGTCTAGGCTAGCTACCTAACCTAGTAGAGACCGAACGCTCAATCTGAGCCATCTCCCATGCTTTCCTTTGCTTTGCTCGGCGCGTGTGCTGCATCCCGGCGAGGCGGCGAACTGCCTGACGTGACGTCCTATCGCCGGCGAGGTGTCCTTAGCATCAATCAAAAGTCAAAACGAAACCGAACAAAAATCCGTCTCCCCGATCGATCGATCGATCTTATCAGTAGCTCAACTATCAAAAGCGTACGTGATTAGTGTTGGCCAGCTACTGCATCATCATCAGCATGGCTAATTTCATATCAATAATCCAAGTGGTCGTCCTGAAACTCCGGTCGACTCATCGTGTCGGAGGTGGTGAGTGGGGTTGGGCTGCTGGATGCCTGGATAGTTCAGCTTTGCTCAGGTTTCGAGGCGGGCGCGGGCGCGAGCGCGTGCGCGCCGCGCGCGACGACTTGACGCGACCCGCGCGCGCGTGCGGCGCGGCGACTTGATGCGACCCGGGCGCGCGCGCGGCGCGGCGACTTGACGCGACCCGGGCGCGCGCGCGGCGCGGCGACTTGACGCGACCCGGGCGCGCGCGCGGCGCGGCGACTTGACGCGACCCGGGCGGGCGGCGCGGCGCGACGACGTTGGTGGAGGTTCGCCCGCACCGTCAGAGCCCGGACCTCCGACCGCTCCCGCTGCTGAAGCCGCCAAGCCCTGATCTCCAACCGTTGCCGCCTCTGAAGCGGCCGGCGCGACAACCCCCGCCTCCCCCTCCGCCTCCGGCCACTCCGCCGATGACCGCCACGGTGTATTCCTCCGACGAGGAGGACACGGCTACGTTCTACACCGCGCCAAAGACCGCCAAAGTCGTCGTTCAGCCGAAGCACAAGCCAGCACAGCACGCTGGAGCCAACAGTTATGCCGCCCACGGCCGCTACCGCGCCGGCACCGCCACAAACGACCCCCCTACAACCTCCTCGCCGGCCGCCACCCCCACCCCCACCCCCGCCGCTGCCGAGGCAGAGGCTGGTGCTACCACTCCCGGCAGAGTCCCCGCCCCGCGCCGCGCTTGCCAATCTGGAACTAACCAGCTCCCCTGCCGACACCTCTGTTCAAGACAGGGGAGGCGAGAATTCCGGCGACCCAAGCGGAGGCGCGCAGCCTCCGCCGCCGAAGCCTCCGCACCTGAAGCCGCTGCACTGGGACAAGCTCCGGGCAATCTCCGGCCGCACCACCGTGTGGGACCAGGTCAAGAACTCCGACTCGTTCCGGTGCGCCCCTCTCCCGCTCTTACCTCCACATCACCTCATCTCCACATTCAATGTGTACTGCTATGGCTGCAGAAAGACTATTCACCTATAATCACCACATGAGCATTCTCCATCTTTGAAATGGTGAATCCACCAAACATCTCTAACAACAATTTCCCGCCTAACCGCCTTTGACATGAACATCATTGCAGTATGACAGTCACCACATATTCTCAAGTTTTTTAGAACTGTAACTGTAGCTCCAGGAGGTAAATTTAGAAAGCCCAAATCCAACTGCCAGCTTTCTCACTCAGCACCAACCACTTGAAGGAATCGGTAGACTTACTGTTCTTGTGGATGTTTTGTATCACCAACAAGAAAAGAAACACATGGATTTTACTTCCATCTTCTATCCAGCTGCCCGGATTAGCTTTCTAACTATTGCAGCATCTACCCAACGTCCAGCAGCTGAATGTGTGCTAGACAATAGGATATTAGGATGTATGTTCCGTCATGCTGCGGTATCATCCTAAACAGCCGATCTGCTGCATAAGCACCAAATTCCATATCTCCATGACTCCATTAGTCCGGCAGCCAGAGAATTACCTCCCAAATGGATGTGGTAGGCTTGAAAGGCATTGTCTTGATCAAATCTCTAGCTTCTCCGGTTCTTCGAGCCTGACCAAGCAAATCTATCAGCCGTGCACAGACGGATAGACAATAATGATCTTCTCCATGGCTAGTGCCAATGTCCCTCTTCATGGATTCGAAATAATGGAAGCCTTCATCTACCAAACCAGCATGATAGAATGCGTCAAAATTGCGAGGAAGGAAGGAATGAAGCCTCTTTACCATGTCCATGCTGCCCAAGTGCTGAGATCATGGCATTACTTCCATGAGACAGAGTCAATGTTGGGCATCACAAGGAAGACAAGATGAGCATCCTTAGCAGCACCACATTTAGCATACATTGTGAAAATTGCATCTCCAGCAGAATTGCTTCCCTCGAAACAACGCTGTACAAGATGTGCATGGAGCTGCTTCCCATGAATCATGATTCAGTGCTCCAAATTCAGCACAGGCAGCTATTGAACCAGCATAGGTGTAAATATGAACACATTCCCCATTGCACATACCCTGAGAGGCTGAGATCATGGCAATTCCAGACGACATCAAACATTGCATCAACTTCTTCAGAAACTGATTCTAGCAGCATGAACATCGCATGTCCTGACATAGCCGACGACCATAGTGGTCCATGTGAGGTCACCCTTATCCGGCATTTCGTCAAGCACCATCCGTGCATCTCACGAGACCTCAGTTGTGTCTCCTGTCATGTCCAGACTCCAGAGCAAGGCAGCTTCCGCGCCGGACTTGAGCACGGAGCAGTGTAGCTGTGTGCAGTGCGAGGCTGCGAGGTTGTGCATCTGACCGACGGCGCCGAGGACTGAGGAGCGCGGTGCAGGAGCAATCGTCACTCAGGGCGAAGTGGGCGAGAACACGGCGACCGCGGGCGCGGCAAGGGACGCTCGGGCGAACGAACGCGGATACCATGGCATTGTGGAACACGGTATCGCTGCGTGCGGGCGGGACGGCGTCGCCGCGTCGAAGAAGGATGCTGCGTCCCGGAGGCGGCCGGCGGCAGCGTGGGCGACGACGACGGGAGGTATCAATAACGATTTTACTGATAACTATTTTATTCCAATACTATTATATTTGTATGAATTACATTAAAATTATCCATGCGTATATCAATCAAATTAAATACTTTTTCTAATTTTTAGTTTTTAAAAGCTGGCGATAAGATCATCTCAATCTATAATAATATATCAAAATGTCAAATAATCAAAAAGTGACAAATCATCCGATATTTTATGTACGGATCTATTTATTTCAGATTTAGATTATAGCAATCTAGCTTATAGAAAAACCTAAATTCTATCATATTACTAGATTATTATAATCTATACTTCAAATTATAATAAATTAACAGAATAAGTTATTTAAGTTATTCTATTTGTTTTAATTTATAAAAAACTGAATTACTGTAATCTGAAACGGAGACTAAATTTGGGATGGATGTGTCAGAACCTGACACCAGTTTCAGGTCGTACTTCCTAGCCGTCCGATTCGGCAAGTACCGCTTGAAGCTGAACTACCAAAGCCGTCCGATTCGGCAAGTACTCGCGCACACAGATTAATGAGATTATTACAGCGAGGAATCTGTCGGGGAATTAGGCGAAGCCGACAGAGCTGTGCTCAGTGTCAAGTGCTGGATGAATGACCCTGGGAAGTTTGAGGCCACGTTACACGTCAATTTTTTTGAAATAGGCCACACATGGGTCCGACCTTGTTTGAAGGCTATGGGTGTGTCAGGATGTGAACGAGAATTTCCTAGGAGGTCATCTATCCTGATACTACTCCCGCCTGAGCACGCTTAACAATGAAATTCTGAAGAGATTTGGTATCACCTAACTCACATCCCTTTCACAAACGCGACACGTGAATCACCAAGCGATTTGGCCATTTCGAACGCCGCCGGAATATATATCGCTAGCAGCTAAGCCATGTTCAGAAACGTCGCCAGATCATGTCGCCCAGTTGTTCCACGGCTCTATCGTCGTCGTGCTACAGAGGTAGTAGCAACTGATGCTAATGCTACACTTGTACTGATCTGAATTCGAAGAGGAGGATGCGGCTTGCATGCACCACCGGCCATGGTTTGCTGCGAGCTGCCTCCATCGAACCTGTTCCTCGCTTGCAAAACGAGCTACTCGTCGACTGCAGAGGGAAATCGGTTCTTTAGCATCGTTCGATTTTGATCGGACGGACGTGTGAGAAAGCTCCGTATAGGTGGGACCTACTTTGTAGGAGTTTTCACGAAGAGCGAAGAAGGGCTCCGCACCGTTCCTCTACAATTAGCACACTGGTTCGCTGCTCGAATTTGCCGCGTTGTCCCTATTGGCACCCCCGCTCCAAAACTTTTGGACTATTGAGGATGTAAACAAGATGTTTTTTTAACTATTGTTTGGAGGAGATGAAAATTCTCAAAGTAATATCACCTCTGCAAATTTCTAAACCATGCCTTAGGATATGTTTATTTAAGTTTGGAGTTATTCTAGCTTACAGGTGGAGATTGTTATAATAATCTGAAAAGGAAAAATAAGATTTGAGTTGTTTGACGAAATAGATTATTGGTAGTTTAGATTACAGTGTTTGTAATTATCACTCACTCCAACCGTACAAATCGTTTCAGGACTTATATACGGAGTTGACTAAAACAAGTCATTTTGTATTTGGAGATGGTGCAATAATTCCTCTTCATCTCTTATATTATCTTTGTATTAAATATAGGTAACAAAAAAATATACTAATTAAATAGTGTCTAAAATCATATCCGAAATAACTCGTTTTTTAAACTAGAGAAAGTATAACTTAAGCTGCAAATTATAATAAGCTAGACTAATTAAGTTTCCTATTTATTTATATTTTCAAGTGATAAGCTGGATTAATCCAAATTAAAAACAAAGAGAACCTTAGAGCATCTCCAAGTGAACTCTTATTTAGGTTCTTAAATTTAAAATTTAAGATTTTGATGAAAAATTAAACTCCAACAACACCCCTAAACAAATCTTATTCTAAACCATTTCCTAAATCTCTTGTTATCTATCCTAAATTTAGAATTAATTTCTTATTTTTTATTTAAAAATAGGGATAGAAAAATTGTTGGAAATCAAATTAATTTATAGGAATATCTCTAAATTAAATTTTAAGAAATAAAATTTAAAACATCAATGGAAGAGGACAAAGACAAAGGGGGCGCCACTTCTCACGTCGTTTCAACCCATCCTGCAACAGTTACAATCACTGCCATGTGGGACCACCACTGTGGGCTCCACGTGGCCATTGAGACGTCAAACCGGAGAGCTGGAACCGACGTGGGTAGCAAAAAGCGGAGGAGCCCCCGCACCAGCAGCCGTGAGATTTCGCTTCCCCACTGGGCCTCCACGTTTGGTTCGATCTGTAGCCTGGGCTCCTTCCCACCCACCAGACGCTGACGTGTGTGGCCCGCCTTCTTCCGGGCCCGCTCGTCATTGACTATCTTCATAAGGTCAGGCGTTTCGTGTGAATACCGTCCGACGCAACACGCCGGAATGGCGGCTACTTGAGGTTAGTCGCTGTCCGGTGGGACATGGGTCTTCCTTGGGCCCACGAGTCAGCGAGCGAAACAGCTCTGGAAGTCGAGCGGTTCACACGCATTTGCCACTCTCGGCGAGGTCGCGGCCTCCTCCGCTTCTGTCGAAAACCTCGCCATGACACATAAATTTTGGAAATTTCGGACGAAATTTACCGGAGGAGTTCGAATTCATCCGAGCATGAGGA
Organism: Zizania palustris; assembly: GCA_019279435.1. NCBI lineage: Eukaryota > Viridiplantae > Streptophyta > Magnoliopsida > Poales > Poaceae > Zizania > Zizania palustris. The sequence continues at coordinate 71,069,191 of JAAALK010000079.1, read as the reverse complement.
GAAGAGTTGCACTGAGCAGAGTGGTTGCTCTGTTTGGAGCTGAGCAATTATGCGCCGCCGCCGCCGCAATGGAGGTTGCCCGCAGCGGGGGCGTCTGGCGACGGTCGCTACACCAGCCGTTCTTCCCTATAGAGTGGTCTCCGCCGCCGCCGCCGATGTCCGGAAGCTTGGTCGTTCCGCCGCCGCCGGCTGCGGCAGAGGCGGTGACAACCGGCGGAGGACGGTCTTGGCCCGGCGTCACCAATACCATCGCCATCGCGATCTTGGCGGGACTTATCGCGCTCGCGGTGGCGTCGTACTCCTGCTGCCTCTTGCTGCGACGGCGACGACGTGAGGAGGAGGACCGTGCCGCGAAGCCGGTTGGGGCAGTGGCTGCGAGAGTCCCGAGCGATGTTGGAAGCAGCTCCCGTCAGCACAGGTCGCCGCCGCCGAGCTCGACTGCGTCGGACGCGATATACCTCGACCCGCTCACGACGTTGGTGGAGGTTCGCCCGCACCGGCAGAGCCCGGACCTCCGACCGCTCCCGCTGCTGAAGCCGCCAAGCCCTGATCTCCAACCGTTGCCGCCTCTGAAGCGGCCGGCGCGACAACCCCCGCCTCCCCCTCCGCCTCCGGCCACTCCGCCGATGACCGCCACGGTGTATTCCTCCGACGAGGAGGACACGGCTACGTTCTACACCGCTCCAAAGACCGCCAAGTCGTCGTTCAGCCGGAGCACAAGCCAGCACAGCACGCTGGAGCCAACAGTTATGCCGCCCACGGCCGCTACCGCGCCGGCACCGCCACAAACGACCCCCCTACAACCTCCTCGCCGGCCGCCACCCCCCACCCCCACCCCCGCCGCTGCCGAGGCAGAGGCTGGTGCTACCACTCCCGGCAGAGTCCCCGCCCCGCGCCGCGCTTGCCAATCTGGAACTAACCAGCTCCCCTGCCGACACCTCTGTTCAAGACAGGGGAGGCGAGAATTCCGGCGACCCAAGCGGAGGCGCGCAGCCTCCGCCGCCGAAGCCTCCGCACCTGAAGCCGCTGCACTGGGACAAGCTCCGGGCAATCTCCGGCCGCACCACCGTGTGGGACCAGGTCAAGAACTCCGACTCGTTCCGGTGCGCCCCTCTCCCGCTCTTACCTCCACATCACCTCATCTCTCTCCGTTTCAACTGATCCATCTATCAACGCCGGACACGGCAGCGTCGACGAGGAGGCAATGGAGAGCTTGTTCCTGAACAGCAGCGGCGCGGGGAGCTCCGACCAGTCGGCGAGGAGGGAAGGCACAGGGAAGCAGGAGAGCCGGTTGCTTGACCCGAAACGGCTGCAGAACGTGGCGATCATGCTCAAGGCGCTCAACGTGACCGCCGACGAAGTGATTGCTGCACTCGTCCATGGTGAGATTGTACTCTCAGTTTCTTACTTTTCGTGTGAATTCAGGTGGAATTTAGGCGATCATGTGGTATGTTCATACGCAATTCAGGTGACCACATGTCATCACACCACACAGTACAGTCTATTAACTGCTAAACTAAGCACATTTAGCACACCAAATGAGATCTAGCCTCTAGGTTTGAGAGTGTCACAACCTACATATCACGGCTAGATTATGAGGATTGAGGATTTCCCTGACAATTTTCGTTATCCAAATTGAATTTTCCTCTCCATTTATTTCAAGGTTTGCTTTCTCATCTTATTCATCATAGACAATTGTAGAATCAGAATCTTTTGCTGATGGATTTTCTATCGTTAGGTTTTTATCATAAATATAATCTCGCTAAGTAAATATTCTTGCACCAGGACTCCTAGATCTTGCCAGTTACCAATCCATTCTGAAAGTAGATAAGATTTCTATTTGACAAATCAATTTGGTGAACAGTACATGTATCTTTCATGTTTGAAAGTATAGCTGAAATTCTTGTACACCAAAAGAAGTTTGGTGTGAATTATAGAAGTGGTTGCAGTAGGTCCAGTTCCATCAATGTCTTACTGTCATGGGACATACCTTACCAAGCTTAAGGTGTTTTTATACTTTTATTGCCTGATCTTAAATAGTTGGTTTGCATCTTTCAATAAGCAAGTAATTCATCTTGAACTTTCAAGTTGATGTTTGTCCCTCCTACATGCTAAGCAGATAGGTTTTTCTTTTGGACTTAAAATCACAATATATTCAGTACTAAAAACTCCACCATATGTCATCACAAGCATGCTACATTTTGCGCTATAAACTCGGGGAGGCCAACTAACGGTGGGTGTTATTGATTGTTTTTGTTGGCATACAAATCGTTAACGATCAAGATCGATCTCTACTATGAGAGGCATGCACTAGTTATGCCTCGGTTTTATTCCAGACAAAATGGTCTCGCCGCCTCGACTTTTTCTTAGAAAAAATGATCATATATCTTCTATTTGGATGGAAATCGTAGTGGCCCTTTGATTCAGTTGTTTCTTATGAGGTCACATGGAACCATTCATTCGCTCTATCTATTGGATCCAACAAACTCCCATTCAGATCATTTGTTGTTATCCACATACAACATATCTCACACTCTCATAAATACATTGGTGTGATTCTTTTTTTATAAGAAAACTTCTCAAACTTTGACAAATTTTCTTGAAAAATATTCCAACAACTACAACATTAAATTAGTTCATTAAATCCACTACAAAATATATTTTAATATTGTATTTATTTGATGTTGCAGATGTTAATATATATATATATATATATTTTAAACTTGGTTAAAATTAGATAAGTAGAAGAGAGTAGAAGGCACAACTTTGATGTTTACAATACTCAATGTGATCACTTGTATAACTGCATTACTGTTTAGAGTATGACTTATACACCTTTTGCCTCTTTTAGTTATAACAGTTTTAAGCTTATTTGAACAGGAAATTCTGAAGATTTGGGATCTGAATTCTATGAAACACTTGCTAAGATGGCACCTACAAAAGAAGAAGAATTGAAACTAAAAGGTTATAGCGGCGATTTATCGAAAATCGATCCAGCAGAGCGCTTTCTGAAAGGGGTATGTGGAGTTCCTTTTGCGTTCAAGAGAGTAGATGCAATGCTGTACAGAGCAAATTTTGACACCGAAGTGAATTGTCTGATGAATTCTTTCGAAACTTTGGAGGTAAGTAGTTACGACGACCTAATCATCCATTCAAATTTACAACACTTGCTCCATTACAAACTTAGCAATGGAATTCATCAAATCACCAAATTTTATACTTGTCGGTTGTTTTGGAGTCGCTGTAATACCGCGAAGGTGGTATGTCATCTAAACTTAAATCAAACTATGATTCTGTTCCCTTCATAAACCAATCAAATAAAAATAGAGAAACAGATTACATATACATCCTGGCCAATTAGCAAAAATGTAACATTCCATGAGAATTTTTTCAGGCAGCCTGTGCAGAGTTGAGAAGCAGCAAACTGTTCTTGAAGCTGCTTGATGCAGTTCTGAAAACCGGGAACCGCATGAACGATGGAACCAACCGAGGCGAGGCGAGGGCTTTCAAACTTGATACTCTTCTGAAGCTCGCTGACATCAAATCGACGGATGGTAAAACGACATTGCTCCAGTTTGTGGTTAAAGAGATCATCCGATCAGAAGGCATCAATTCTGATCATGATGATCGAAGCAATGAACAGTTCAAGAAGGATGGCCTGAAGCTGCTTGCAGGGCTCAGCAGTGAGCTTCCGAGCGTGAAGAGAGCAGCCACACTGGAGATGGGCACGCTGAGCGGCAACAGCTCGAGGCTCCAAGCCGATCTCGAGAAGGTGAAGCTTGTGTTACAGCTTAAGGAGACCTGCTCCGATCATGGCTCGGCCGAGGGCTTCTTCGAGGCGATGGGCGCGTTCCTGAGGAGGGCGGAGGTAGAGATCCGGGGCACGGAAACCGCGGAGAAGAACGTGTCGCGGCAGGTGAGGGAGACCACGGAGTACTTCCATGGCGACACCGCCGCCGCCGCCGCCGCCGGAGAGGAGCCTCGTCCTCTGAGGATATTCGCGGTGGTGGACGAGTTCCTCCTGGCGCTGGACCGCGCGTGCAGGCAAGGCGGCCGAACGCCGGAGAGGGTGATGATGGGATCCGGCAAGGCGTTCCGTATCACCGCAGGTAGCTCCCTGCCTCCTCGCCCTCACCGGAGTGAGCCACGGCGGGCGCTTGCTACCTCCTCCGGCGAGGACAGCTCGTCATCTTAGGAAAAAAACATTTTTTGATGCACAGGTTAGCTGATAAGATTTGAGGCAGCGATTCTTGCTGATCTGCGGGTCTGAGAATGCATGCGCATCAAACTGTAATCGTCTTCAGAACTCCAGTTACTTGTACAAAGGCATCTTGGAAAGTTAGATCTACGACGTTATAATTTTGCGATTTTGAAGAAATATTATTATAATTCATACATTTAGATTCATGTTATTATAAATTTAGAGAATTCCGACTATATAATTACAAATTTAGATAATTCTAAAATATGTTATTACAATTTTAGAGAATTTTGAAACATGGCATTACATTTTGAGAGAGTTATAATTTTGAAATGACATAAATTTAAATATACGAATTGTAATAATATTTTTTCAAAATCAAAAAATTGAAACGACATAAACTGAATTCTTTCTAAAAACATTTTGTTGGAAGGGTACTGTTGTAGCAATTGTGTTAGCTACAGCACATATTTTGTATGTGTGTATATGGTGTGTAAAATGAACCTCGAAGGGTTCTCTCAGAGGGAGAAAAAATTTATACTGGTTCGGACCTCTCCTAAGGGATAATAGCCCTACGTCTAGTTTGTGGTGGATTTGGCATGATATGCCTCGGTGTAGTGTAGTGAACTCCAGGGTTTCATGGCCCCTGGAGAGAAGCTATCCTATTACAAGGGCTTGGTCCTGCTTTTATAGGCACGTAGGCCAAAGGAAAAGACCAAAATGCCCTCTATAAGTCCTAGGCTTATAGGGGCAAACAGGGAAAAATGAGCTAGCTACGGTACAAAAGTGCTTTACAGATGTGTCAGACAACGTCACTCTTTGACCAGCTAAACGACATACTGGGGGCAGAGGGGCCCCTGGTATGACTTTTATACTGTAGCGATGTGTAAAATACCTTTTGGCTTCTCAGCGAGGGCCGGAGCTCTTTAGGTGAAGGCTGCAAGGAGACTTCGAAGTACACTCCGAAGTGGGCTTCGAAGTATGCTCTCGGAGACTTAGCTTCGCATTGGCTGGAAAGGGTCCGGAGACTGGCTGTGAGGAGCTCCGAAGGGATCTCGAAGGTTAACTCCGAACAGAGCCCGAAGACTAACTTCGAACAAGGCTCGAAGGCTAAATCCGAACAAGTCCCGGAGGCTAACTCCGAACAAGGCCCAGAGGCTTAGCTTCTGGCAAACTTTAAGGAATCTTGAGGGTTTCGCTCCGGAGGGCTCCAAAGGGGTTCGGAGGCCTCGCTCCAAAGGGCTTCGAAGTGAACCCTGGGACTTGGAAACAGTTCTTCAGAAAGGAACATACTTCGACAGTGTTGGGCTCCGGGCCGAAGGCTGTTGGAAGCTGACGTCATTTGACCCCTGTTCAAGGGAAAACTTATTCCCCAACAGGTAAGATTCACATTTCTGTTCAAAAGTTGGATTACCGCTGACACAATCACTAACCTGTCCATCCTTTGCATAGGCTGTATCAGCTCCTTCAACGAGTTAATAGATAGCTTTGCGGCCTAGGCCCAATAGATAGCTTTTCAGTCCAGGCCCAATAGATAGCTTTTTGGCCCACGCCCAGTAATTGGCTTTTTGGCCCACGTCCAATGGCTTTGCGCCCACGCCCAATGGCTTTGCGCCCACGCCCAGTAATTGGCTTTGCGGCCTACGCCCAATAATTGGCTTTGCGGCCCATGCACAGCAATTGACTTTGCGGTCCACGCCCAATAATTGGCTTTGCGGCTCACGCCTAATAATTGGCTTTGCGGCCCATCGCACGGGGAGAAGTGGTCGTTCCAGAAGCTTCTCCCTTCTATAAAGCTCTCCCCCCGCCAAGTCTCCACCGCTCGGCCGTTGCGGATTCAAATTTCCAACTCCTCTGTCCCCTACCTCGAGACCTTGCATCCTAGCGTAGGCGGCGTAGCCAAGCCATCACCGCCGGGAGGACCGGAAGAGCACCGCCTCAGCCGGCGATTCTCCGTTCTGGGTGGCGGCAGGATAGGGATGGGCGAGGGGCTGCGGGAGCTGCCGGCGGACGGCGTCTCCGGCCTCTGCTTCTCGAGGCACAGCGACCGCCTGCTCGTCTCCTCTTGGGACAAGGTGAGTTAGAGCAATTTCGCGCCCCAGGTCGGTGATTGCCAGGAAAGGAAACCCTAGCTATTTTTGCTTGATGTTTTGATTGGTTTGGTTTGGACATTTGGTTTGATCCGCCGAGTTTGATGAGGGCTTTGCTTTTGGTTGCGGGTGCGTTCGCTGTGTTCTTCAGACGGTGCGGCTCTACGACGCGGGGTCACGGAGGCTAAGGTGCCATGACGATGTTCATGCAAGCGGCGCCCGTGATGGACTGCTGCTTCCACGACGACTTTGCGGGGGTTCAGCGTCGGTAGCGACAGCACCGTGCGGAGGTGATGGCGATGTCCTTCACGTCCTGTTTTCAGTGCGCGATTCAATTTGGACGAGATGATTGCACGCGTAGTTTAGCATTGTTTGCGCTGTTCTGAATAGGGTGGGGCTCTCAGCTCTCTGTTAAATTGGTCCTACGTTCTGCAGATGTACACTTGTGGTGTTAAAATGAGATATGAAGGTAATCTGAAGGCATGATTTTAGTCTGCCGTGACCCAATGAGGCGATGATCAGTATCGAAATTGTGATTGTTCATCTTTTACTTTTCTGTAGGCAGTATTCAGTAATTTAAATTGAAGAGAAACTGACGGCTTGTGTGTTCGTGGAACTGAGTTTTTATTCAGGTTGGGCTTCAATTCTGGTAGATACGATATCTTGGGTGGCCATGATGCCCCAGCTCGCCGTGCCGACTACACCTACTCCACTGGTACTTGTTATTGCCATGTTAACTTTGTCAAACTTCAGTGTTTGGAGAATCCACCAGTTGAATTCATGATTTAGTTGCTAGATTGGCTAGGTCTATCGTTTTAAGTTTGTTAATTGAACCCTAAATTATACTAGAACATTGAGAGAACATTGCTAGTTGAGTTTATGTTTTAGTTCCTGGTGGGGATGGTAATTATATCCTAATAAGCTGGTTATTATAATCTTAGAATCAATTACCTTCTTGGTTTAAGACATAACCATCTTTTATAACAGTGCTATATGTTGTTTGGTTTTGTCCTTTATCATTTTAGGCTGAACATTTTATCAAATATCCGTTCCATGCTTCTGATATCAATCTTCTGTAGTTATTGCTTGCATTCTCTGCATGGTTGATGCCATCATTGAACATGTTTTGTGTTCTATTTAACTATTTTGCGGTCATTTCAATATGAATTCTTCAACATGTATGGTCCCCGGTTCACTAATCAGAATGATCGTCAGTAACTGTGGAACGAATAGTGATTAATGTTAGCATGTTTTGATTGCAGGGCCCAAGATAACAATCTAGCTAGCATCGCTGCTCTATCTTTCATCCGGGATGTCTGCATGCTTGCTGTCGTACCCGGCCAGTGACACGTTTGAAGAGGGGGACATACCGTAAGAGCAGAATTCGCCTAACCCAAGAACGTCTTTCTGTCAGGATATAAATTACTGAACTATGTTCTCACCAGAATCATTTGCATACCGCAGGCATCAGTCTGACGCGACATATACTGCACCTGCACCGTCGTAGTAGCGTTCCCGTCAGTTTGAGATGAAGCACTGCGAGTGAGGTGCGTCTCTGACTTTCTTCCCTACAGTTTGCGTGCTTCCTGTGTTTAGCGTTAGCTTAAACTGTGGAATTTATTACTCGATTGGGACACTAGCTATATGACACATATACACTGTCAGTCTACTTTCACAGTAGTATATTTGCATTACAGAAGCCATAACTCAGATGACGGTAGATAGGATGGGTTAATAAATCACTAATTAAAAAGCTACAAACTTGGGATTTCCCGACTAATATAGACTATAGAGTTCTGTACGTTGTTCACCTCCCCTCACAATAATGTCGTGTTTAGTCCAAATCCTTTGTTCGTCTGTCTTTAATACTCGATAAAGAAATCAGCTCATTCATGACAGATCCCACTAGTATCAAGCAACGAGACTTGGTAATATTATTACAAAGAGTGGTTTTACAATAGGCATCATAATTTTTAACACATCCCAGTAGCTCAAATACCAAAAGTATCAAAATTAATCTATAAATTATGGTACCTCGTGTTCTCTTTGGGAACCATAAAATTTCTCCCTGGATCTTCTCCCCGAGATCAAGCGCAATTACGCGTTTCTGAACGAGCATTTGGGAAGCTAACAATCAAGGCACAGCTAATGCTGCTTCCCTTTGAAATTCGCCGATGGGTAAAGTATTAGCATGCATATGATTCTGCGTAATACTACCCTACGTCGAGAGCGAGTGGCACAGCTGCTGCTAGCTACAGCAGTAGCAGTAATATAATATATGCATTTTGTTCTATCTGCCTGTGTGGTTTAGAACTTAGATTCTGGTACGCGTGAATGTGTTAATGACCGAAGCGAGATCATCACACTGATCAGATAGCTATACTGGGGCGCAACTAAGTGAGCTAACGATTGGGTCATGCCGCCACACTGCACAAATAAAGTATAAACGGGCCCGCGGCACCAACCGTCCGTTGTGCACACGTTGGCTCACGTTTCCTCCTGAACTAACGCCAGCTTGTTTGTGTAGTTTATTAAGAACATCCACGATGACTATCTCAAATAGCTAGTTAATATTGAGCTGAGAGAAAAACAAAAACAAAAATATATTTTATAACTAGTACTTAGTCCCACACATAATACATTCAGTTTCTTGGGATACGTGAAATATCCTATCTATTTGTTTGTCGCTAGCTATTTTCTTTTTCCCCACATTTTCTATTCACGTAGGAAAGAGATAATGAAATAGCTAGCCATTGAAGACGCTCTAAGAGACTCTCAAGAGTCATTGTATTTAGGGTGTGTTTGGTTTTGCTTTTGAAATCTGTTTCTACTGTGAAAAAGCAGAAGTTAAACTAAATGGGTTTACCAAAATTGCTTTTGTTGTGAAAAAATAGTTTTTAGTACAATTTTGAAAGTAGTTTGGACCTTGCTTTTCTGCTTCTGTTTTTCTGTTTTTAGTACAGATTAAATAGCATGAATTTAAAGTGCCTTGATTGATCTAACATTATTATGGTTTGTATTGCATTACACAATTTTATGAGATAATATATGGTTGTCGGTTACTTTATTAGATGAATTATGTATTTTTTATTTATCTAATATATTTTCCAGTTATTTAGTTGCATCAATGTTGAGTGTTTCCTATATATATATATAGAATATTAAAACGATGAAAATTATGTAAGTTATAAAAAACGGTCAACTCACAATATTTTTCACAGTAGCTTCAACCAAACAACTTTTAACTTTTTCACAGTAGACAACTAATGTGGGATCGGAATGACGACTAGAGGGGGGATGAATAGGCGCCACGATAAATTCTTGCGAATGTGATGGCCTTTCTAAATCACCCAATGCACCTCTAAAAAAGTGTAAAATCAGAATGATGATCACAGAACAAGACCAGATCAACAAAACCTCTTCAATTTAAGTTTTCCTCTAGACCGGATCTTGGTGTACCGAAGTTCTTTGTCGACAACTAGTTTACCGAAGTATTGAGTCTAGTTTGGAGACTGAAATGTCGATAGAGATAAAACGATCTTCGAATGATCGACAGGATTCAGACTTTGCAAAACAACCTAGAAAACCAGTTTGACAGTTCTACTATTTTTTAGATTTAATTAACCTTTCTGAACTGAAGATCAGTGATTTGATATTTATCAAGATACATTCAGATGAATACAAACTGAGCACCTAGTCATTTACTTGAAAATTGATCACAACAATCAAATATTGAAAAACATCTCACAATAGTCCTGTGATTTCTGAAACTGAAGTTCGGAGCATTTCCTGCGCTGGAACAGAACAAGCACAACCATTGCTACACATTGTTTCCCATCTGGCATGCCTGAAATCTTCTATCGATGAAAAGTGTGTGCACATAAGGACACAACAAAAGTGCTTGGAATAAAATATCTGTTGGAAAATGACAGCCAAAAGTTCTAATAAAGTCAGTAACCCTAAAAACCCTAGGGTGTGGAGCCCTTTAAATAGGCACACCCTAGAGGGATACTTTACAAAGAGACCCTTGAGAAAATTCAGATTAACAAAAAGACACGGAGTATTTTCAGAATTGTATATTCTAAAAAATACCCACATTAGACTTGACTCTATTTTATTACAACTTGACTCTACACTTTTAATATATTTTCAGAATTTTGGAAGTTCTGAAAAATACTAAAAGTTTACACTTACTCTAAATTACCAGACAAAAATAAAGTCCTAATTACCGAAATTTAAAAACATTTAGAGATGAGACGGTTTTCAGCAAAAACCGACAAAGCCTCCTCGATCGCCGACATGTGACGCTCATCTGCGAACTCGACCGCCAGCAAATCTCTCCCGCTCTCGATCCCCTCGAGCCGTCTGATCTCTTGCACCGACCTCCCTTTCGCTGACTTGACCGTCACCCTGTCTCGACCATCCGTCCGTCCATGTCTTGCTCTATCTCCTCGTGCACTCCTGAGATCATCTCCAACTTCACTCGGCATCCTTGATCCTCTGGCATCGAGCTCCCCGCTTGACCCTTGATCACCCGCCACTGACAGTTGGTTAGCATCTCCACCCTGCACACATGAGACAAGTCAAAACACGAAATGCGACGTACACCGATCCCCTCGGCATCCACTCTCCATAACCACACATCGATCCCATCGGTGCAACTAAACCATCACTCACTGAACTTCACTAGATCGCTCAACCTTGTCAATCACTCATCATAAAGACGGAAACCACAATGCGACCTCATTTAGTTTTCACAATCTCTCCCTTGATGATTGCATTGACAACCCCAAACATAAACATGATGAAAGTGTCAAGTTAAGTGCGCAAGTGACTATAAAAACTCAGAAAAGTACCGAAATATGTCACTTGGTAAAAGATCTCTCCCTTTGGCAAAAACTCATACTCCCCCTTAACCAAGCAATCATCCAAAAAGCATTATGTAAACCATTTCTTCCCCTTTAGCAATGCAAGCATCAAGATGATAAAAAGATGCAAAGAGAGGTGTGAGGGAAGAATATAAATGTAAACTTCTGAAACATGAGTAACTCCAATTACAATACAAACAAGCATTTGCTTTGAATATTGTCTAAAAGTACTGAATGAAACACTCAGATGAATACTATCTAAACAAAAGGCATTAGCAAGCATTTTAGATTTTATCAAATAAAAACATAACCACTCAGACTAGCATACTAGACATGACAAGGCATGAAATGCAAAAGCTAATCAAATACTAATCAGATAAACATATCTCACTCCAAAGAGCTTCAGCAAACTTGATATGCAATTGATTCATGCGTGAAAGAAATATGAGCAGATTGATACCAGATCCCATTAAAACTAATAATCTCCCAAAAAATTCACATATCACATTTCTGCCGCATACTTTTCAACCAAAACAAGACCACACATCATTCTTTTTTAAAAAATAATAATCAAGGCGCGTATGCGTCACAAAAATCTGGTATGAACAGAGGGACAAGCATATCTGCATATATCCAGAGCAAACACCAGTCGTCAGATCAAAATGCTATGTGCCGGTGACTTGACCATCAAGTCATATATATATATATATAACACAATATATATATATATATATATATATATATATATATATATACATATATATATATAACACCACTCCTGCTCACGCCTCTCCATCTCGCTCGCGCACACCTCCGTCCGCACCCACTACTCTCCTGCGCTTGGTCAACTCTTCTTCGAGCGAGCGTTGAGCCTATGGCGCTCGACGGGAAGCCTCCGGTGCCACCGCCGTCCCCTCCACCTACGGACTCGTGGGCTTGCGTGTGGCGCCGCTCCAAGCGCCGCGGCGGCGTCGGCGGCTGTAGTAGCGGAAGCTCTGGCGGCGTCGCCAGAGGTGGTGAATCCGTGGAGCACCTGGCGGCCAGATGCCTCATGATGATCGCGAGCGCCGTCTGGGATGACGTCGACAGGTTCGGAGGCGTGAAGGGCGCGGACGCCGCGGCGGTTGCGTCGTCAGCGAAGCCGAGCCGGTACGAGTGTTCGGTGTGCGGCAAGGTGTACGGGTCCTACCAAGCGCTGGGCGGCCACAGCCCACAAGACGAGCCACCGCAAGCCGGCGCTGTCGGCGGCGGCCAGCGATGAGGCGCCGTGCGGTGGGATCGGGGACGCAAAGGTGCACCGGTGCTCGCTCTGCTTCCGCACGTTCCCGTCGGGCCAAGCGCTGGGCGGGCACAAACGGCTGCACTACGACGAGGCCGGCGCCGCGGGGGACGCCGTCAAGGACAAGCACGCCATGAATGACTTCGACCTGAACCTGCCCGCTGCGGCGACAGCGGTTAGGGACGACGTGGACGAGAGCTCACCACCGGAAGCGAAGAGGACGCGGATAGTGGCCTAATCCGCGGCCGCGGCGGCAGATGCCGCTTGGTCCGTCTCGGTTTTGATGGTTTAGGAGATTTTGTATAGGTTCAGATTGGCATTCAATTGTTTGATTGCTTGATTGATTTTAATTCATTCTGGTTGAGTGATGACATGAGACTGTTGATGTGGTAAGTAAAGCTAGCGTGGTTGCTTTTAATTTGACGAGTGCAGTAAAAATAAGTGAACAACCTGTCCAGTTTATGTTAGTTATACTAATTATTTATGATTAGTTAAGATTAGTAGTTAGTAAGTATTATTAGCTAAAAATTAATTATAATTATATGTTATTAATCATAATTAATTATTATTACATATTATTTCATACATCTAAATAATTAAATAATCTGCTTGTATGGGTTGATCACCCATTCATTCCTAATCAATCCACCCAAGAACATTCTATATTATTCAGCTTCATTCAACAAACCAAACCCAAACCCAGATATTCGATCGATACACCTGTGACCGATGTGTTGAGTAGACGGCCGGCGTGCACTATCCCTTATAAAGTCTCTCAAGTTAATCACTACTTTCTAGTAGAAGCTTGCTAGGTGCCTGGACCGTACCTTTCTCGTGGTGCTGTTAGGCCGGCATGAATAAGCAACGTTATCATTTACTCAGGTGGTTTTATATGTCAGTCTTAGAAGTAACATCATAATTAAAGTGCACATCATTAGAGTGACAAATTATCAATTTTTTGGCAAGAGTGATTCGGTGGCCTAACAGAGAATGTGCCTTCAGGAAAAGGAGAGGTTCAGAGTTCAAACTCCAACTTAATCTTTTAATGTAAAATTTATCATATTATTGCGTGTACGGTGTAAATTTAATAATTAATTAATTAGAAAAATATTTTTATCGGATTATATACGGATATTTCAAAGTGGTAGTATAACGTTTGAACTATTTATATTTATATAAGTTTCAAATTTAATCTTTTAATTTAGAACTTATCATATTATCCGGTGTATGTATACTGAATTATGGCATAGATTGAACAATTATTTATTTAATTAGAAAACATAGCTAGCTAGGGTCAGTTGAAACATCTTGGCAGACTGAAGATAAAACATTTGATGACAAACGATAAGACATGTGTTTACTATATAAGACTTTTGTATCCACTTCTTTGCCAAAATAAACCATCTAAGACAAACAATATATTTGTAATAATCATAGGTAATTTTATGGAGTTTTTATCCTTACACCCTACATATAGCTAGGGTCAGTTGAGTTTTGTAAGACAATGGCTTATATAGCCATTATGGCCTGCCTCTAGGGGTCACGTACTAGTTGCGTCATAAATACTATCACTACCCAAATGTAAAAGGCAGATCACAATTGGTAGAGAAATTTAGCACTTAAGATATATCACTATGGGAATATAGTAGTTTGCCTCAGCAAAGCCCTATTTGCTCTCGGCGATGGTTTTTGTCGAATGCCACATTCGTTATCGGCGAAGAGGGGGTTCGATGAGTGCATTTTATCACGCACTCGATGAACACTGTGTTGAATGCCACACTTGGCTTCGCCAAGAGCCTCACGCGGCACTCGACACAGTAAGGGGACTAACGAGCGGGGGCGACGTGACGGTCGTTTGCCGAGTGCCCCACATGGCACTCAATGAAGTGGCTTAGCCGAGTGCCCCAGATGGTCCTCGGCGAAGCCACGCAACGGATAGGTGCACACGTGGCACTATGGCTTTGCCGAGTGCCACATAAAATAACACTCGGCAAAGCCACCCAGCTTCGCCGAGTGCCACATGAAATAACACTCGGCAAAGCCACCCATAACAGATAGAAACGCGCCACGTGGCAAACATTTGAAGTTTGCCGAGTGCCAGGTCAGGTACTCGGTAAACACTATGGTTTGTTGAGTGTCCGTTAGTGACACTCGGCAAAACCATTTTTCCTTCCAAGCCGTCGGGACTTCTAGGGGATCTATTTTTTTAAAAGGTTTGCCGAGTGTTATTGACGTGGCACTCGGCAAACATTGAACTTCGCTGACAGTAAATTGTTTGCCGAGTGTATTATAGTATACACTCGGTAAAACTTGGTTTGCCGAGTGCCCGAGGAAATGCACTCGGTAAACCCTCAGGCACTTGGCAAACACTCTTTTCTGATAGTGTATATAGTGTCTGTGATCAATAGAAATCATATCACTATAAATCTAATTGTTCTTATAAACCTTTTCAGGCTTCCATAATCTATATTTGTAGGTCATATTTAAACAACCAAACAATATAGCAAATGACTGTTATGTTAAGGGATGCCCTCCGAATCCAAATTCAAGTTATATCTTTTCTCATAAGCTCTCAATCTCTTCAAGCTTGAATGGACCACATGTGCACTCCACAGTTGCTTCGTTCTTGTTGTAACTGTTGTTATGAACAAGCGCTACATATCCCCAACAAATGTATATTCTAATTGTGAAATATATAGTTGTGAACAACTTAGCACTGGATTTCATTAGAATTTTAAAATTGAGCATACTCAAGTGTGAGTAGTATTTCTAATTCTCATATCACATTCTGTCACATGACTTTCAAATAAAGTCGGACCTATATGACCTTCACCCACAAATGTATATTCTAATTGTGAAATAGATGTGAACAACTTAGCACTGGATTTCATTAGAATTTTAAAGTTGAACATATTCAGACGTGAATAGTATTTCTAATCCTCATATCATATCATATTCTGTCACATGACTTTCAAATAAAAACGAATCTATGTGCCTTCTCCCGCAAATGTATATTCTAATTAAACGTATTATTGAAATAGATTATTCATTGTGCTTTTGGCAATATAATTAAACGAATCCAACGGTATGCCCGATGCTTGCAGTGGTGGTTATCCTTTCGTGGCAGGATCGGACGGCGGAGATCGAACGGCCCGGGATCCGGCAGCCAGCAGCCGTCGGATCGCGATTCGTACGCCGGTGGTTTGGGGAAACCCGGACGACACGGCGGGCGCAAACCCGCGACCGGATGTTCCGCTGCACGTGGGCCATACCATAACTACCTACCCCTTACCGGCCGCCGGCTTCTGGGCCCGCCCGCCGGCTGCTGGGCCCGCCCGCGCGCGCCGCCACGGTGCTGCCACTCGGCTCCCGGCCGTGCGCACGGCGCACCAGCACTGACTCTGCCCACGCCCTTCTCCTATAAATATGGCCGCGGTTGGGCACCGTTCCACACCTATCTCCTCCTCGTCCTGGTCCTGGTCCTGGTCCTGCTAGGTCCCCCTAGGTCCATCTGTAGGCCTGTAGCTAGTTGCCATGGCGAACGACGGGAAGAAGGTGGTGGTGGTGGTGCCGCCGGGGCCGATGGACTCGTTTTGCGGGTGGCGCCGCGGCGGTGGTGGTGGGGAGGGAGTGGGAGTGGGAGAAGTGTTTTCCGTGGAGGACTACCAGGCGGCCAGGTCGCTCTTGATGCTCGCAAGAGGCGTCCGGGATGAGGCCGCCGATGAGGACGGTTACGGTTCGTTGGGAGAGGTGAAGGGCGTCGGCGGCGGCGTCGAGCCGGCGCTGGGTCCGCACAGGTTGAGGTGCTACGAGTGCTCCGTGTGCGGGAAGGTTTACTCTTCCTACCAGGCGCTTGGCGGGCACAAGACGTGCCACCGCAAGACGCCGCGGCTGCCGGCCCCGGCGCCGCATCATGCGGCGGATCCGGTGGCGGTGGCACCACCGCTGCCGCCCCTCCTGAGGCCATCGTCTTTCGGTGGGATCAGGGAAGCGAAGGTGCACCGCTGCTCGGTCTGCTTCTGCACGTTCTCGTCGGGCCAGGCGCTGGGCGGGCACAAGCGTCTGCACTACAACCAGCGCGGCGGCGCCGGCGGAGGCGACGCCAAGAAGCCCAAGCCCGCGGCTACAACACCGCGGACGGTGAAAGACTTCGACCTGAACCTGCCTGCTACGGGGACGGCGGCTCAGGACGTGAACGAGATCCCACCACCCCCGGCGGCGAAGAAGGCGCGGACGCTGTTGCTGATGATCTAACCATCATCCTGCAGCGGCGGCGGCGGCGGCGGCGGCGGCTTATGGCAGCTTCCCTATAAGATCGATCTAATGGTTTAGGGGTTCTCGTTTCGGTTAAGATCGGTATCCGAGATCGGTCGTTTGATTGCTATATTTCTTTTCAGTTCGTGTTTGTGTTTGCCGACTGGTAGTCTACTGGTATAATAAGCTATCTATCATGGCGTTTGTTATGTGGTTTTGTAATTCTAGGGTTGAATCTATATGAATCTATCATTTGGATTGTGAATATGACAGCTCTGATCTGTGATGCTTTGCTACTCATCGAGAGTGATTGCATCGATCTCACTGTGTAGTCAGCCTCCGGCCGACGCGGACGAAGCTAGCTAGCTAGAGGTAGAAGAAGAAGTGAACTCGATCATATGCTCTAGGACGCCAAATGAGTTCACCGGTCGGGGCTGCGCTAGCGGCCGCCAGCCGGCGTGCGAGTGATATGCGCCGAGTGAAGCCGCTATACACGATTACACGGTACTATACGGCGACACATGCCACGGGAGAGAGCGGTGCCGGCCGGCAATGGCAGACAATGTAGGAAATTCAACTCTAAATTTACAGTTGCCAAACATAAACTAGAGTGACTAAATTTACCATAGTGACTACGACGAAAGAACATTATGTTCTACGTAGGTATCTAATAATCTAACAATAATGAACTACATACGAGAACATCAGCAAAGCTGACCAAATGAAGAGAAGCGAGAAGACTCTCCACAATTATTATTGTAGCAGCAGGCGCCCGATCGAGCGAAGCGGCGGCTCGGTGGCACCGAGCAGAGCGGGCGCTGAGCGGTAGTTGGAGTGACGACAACATGGCTCTAGTGATGTGATAGCTAGATGAGTCGAACATACTATGGTAACAGATACTGACGTTAGGTAGCTTGCAGGATGTTGAAGAAGAGGCATATGTAGGATAGTCAGATGGGTGTGGGTGGTGTGGGTGTGGGTGTGACAGTAGTGATCCGATGGAGGGATCATGAACGAACCTATGCAACCAAAGTTATAAAACTCGGTGGCACGACAATGGAGGAGCGAGTGGAGCGGCTTGACCATGGAGGAGTGACGTGTTCCGGATGATGGTGAGACTTCGATATGGATGGGGGTGGTTGCTAGACGACGTGGGGAGAGAGACACACCAAAGTTGACGTGTACTTGGGACGGACGGCAAGCGCCGCATGTTTTGGCGGGTACGATGGCGCGCAGGGCCGGCCCTAGGGCAGTGCGGGTAGTGCGACCGCATCGGGCCTCCAAAAGTAGGGGGCTTCTAAAATTTAGAGATATTTCTTCTTTGTATTTAAACTTATTAGTGTGAGATTTGTTAATGGCACTAAATTTTTCAATATTATTTTGTAATGTGTGCCTCTATTTTTTGTTCCGCACCAAGCCACAAAATATCAGCGCCGGCCCTGACGGCGCGTCCATCGGATAGCTATTTTTTGGCGCGTACGATGGTGCTTCCGCTGAATAGCTACTTTTTTGCACCGACACGCTATTGATAAAGATAGCTATTTTTGGTTCCGACACGCTATTCATGGTATAACGGTTGATACGACACTTCTTCCTAAGACGCTTTAACAAATCTTAAAGTAATTGTGATCGTCTAAAAATGAGATGTTAAGACCCTACATTTATTAGTTGTCAGCCTTTGCTCAAACTATAAAAGGTTACTTTGTAATTTCCAATTCAACTTCTAAATATAAGGTGTCAAATCCTAGAGGAAATATAATCCGTAAATGCATGTACAGCTAGTTTAGAATAATATCTAGAGTATATACTCTAGGTGATATAATTATCTATCAAACTTCAATGAAGGTTTAGTTTTCTCAAGTAAACTTAAGATGTTCAGATGGTATCAAATGGCATTATATTGCTGCTATAGTGCTATATATATATATATATGTGTGTGTGTGTGTGTAGTATATATGTTACAATTAAATAAGCCTATTTTATTCACAATAATGACATCATAAATTAATTAAAACGCATCCATATTTGATCAGCTTGATAGACTAGTGTACACTATCAGGCAAGTGGAGCTAGCTGGTGGTAATATCCTTTTTACACGGGAATTAATTTATTTTTATGCCCTATATAAGTTGATATAATTTGCTCCTACATATGTGTATATATGACACGCACACACACATATATATATATATACACACACATATATGTGAAATAACAAATTTTCTCTACTTAATTATATTGACAAGCATGAATGCCACCACTCTACTGTGCATTCATATTAGCTAGCGAATAAGATATCTTAGAACCAGTCAAAACTAAATTTAAAAAAATATTGAATCCAAATACGTGATTGGATTATATTGGCGATATTTAGTTGAGCTATTTGGTTTTTTAGTTAAAATAAAAATTTAAAACACTTTATTTTATCATGTAAACTTCAGACTTAAAGCTAAAACTATATGACAAACCAATCCTAAATAGAAAAGCAAATAGAAAAGGTAATAGAAAAGAGATGGTAATGAAGAGGATATGTCGTTTTTGCCCATATTGGAATGTGTTATGTGTCTAATGACCCATTTGTTTCAGCTTCTAGCAGCTAGCTAGTCTGAGTAGTTGGTGTTTTTTAGATTCTATATTCTAGTCTATTTCCAGATTCTACAGCTACTAATTCTTACCATCTGAGTCTAAAATCTAGACCGTTTGTTTTCGCATCAGATTTTAGAAGTAGCTGCAGCTGTCAGAAACTGAAACAAATAAGTCCTAAGTATTACCCGTACTAATAAGGTGCAGGCCATGCATGTTAATAGGACTGATGAAGCAACTAAGGCATGCTACTAGCAACTAAGATTATTAATGTGGATATGCATCCCATTTCTAAATTATAAACTTCCTTTAGAGAAATTTCTTAGCATAATTTAAATCAATCCTAACTTTACAATAGTCAATAAGCCATTAACTATTTGCTAATTATTTGGCTAAGCAGTCCAAACGGTGATATGGCACAAGAGCATCTTTAACTCACCCCCTAAATTTTATCTTCCTATGTGGAGCTCCTAAAAAATATTTTCCACTTACAATGAAGAGATAAATCCTCCCGTACCATTATAATTTTTAAGAGTTTGACAAATATCACTATCAACTATGATGGTCTCTTGTTTGTCAGTGACACACTGATTACATGTTTCCAAACCGTTAAAATTATAATGGCACAAGCAACAGAGAATGGCTTGTGGTGTGTAATTACATTACCGTGGAGGGCTTTTCTTGATAAATGCAGCAATGAAGTACACATACTTGATGAGAAAAATATTTTTGGGCTCTATAAATGAACAAATCCCCTATATCCATTATCCAACTATAAATGAACAAATTCCCTACATACAACTATAAATGAACAAATCCCCTACATACAACTATAAATGAACAAATCTCCGATATCCAACTATAAATGAACAAATATCATATATCCAACTTCACATGTAGGTACATTTTCCTTTAATGAAAGATGTCAATGTCATCGTGTGCCATGGTATTTACAATATGACATATGCATGTTTTCGCAACAAATCGCGGTATAAATCCTCATTTGTGATGGTATTTCTCTTCCTCTACTTGTTCTGTTAGAGCTTAGGGTTTGTTTAGCAGGTCAAAATCTCAATCTATCCATGTTCATTGACATATAACAGGTTAGTATTCCGAACTTCCAAACTAATCTTTAGATTGAGAAGGTGGTGAACAAAATAAAAGGAAATGTTCCAAAAGTGGAGCGTGACTTGGAAGGAATAATTCATTATTTCGTCAATGGGCCTCTCACTATTCAATACCTCCTCCTGTTGGGTATGCTTAAGTCTTAGATTAGATTACGTCACCCGAAGCGAGGCCTCGGTGCGTATTCAGATAGAGAAGCAAGGCTTTTTGAGCTTGATCCTGTAATGAATGAAAAGGATATTTGGTGTGGATTCACCGAACCTACGATGGGTTGAGCCACCTACGACTCTAGGCCACCTTCGACCCTAGGATGCATCAAGCCGGATCCTAGAATCCTGGACTCGTCAAGCCGTCACCCGGAAGTCCTGGACTTCGGTTTTAAGGCGAAGTAAGACTTCGATTTTTTACTAAAATAATTACAAATTTGCACAGCGAATCGGGGCTTCGGACTGTGTACATACCTCGTGAGGTGAGGGTGAAAGGCTTGCCTCGTAGCCCCTAGGGCTTCGGAGGCCTTCAGCGCGTGACCGGAGCCCTTTGCCGGAGGGTGCACTCCGAGGCGCGAGGGATGGTGAAAAGCGAGAAAGGCCTTCGAGCTGCACTCGGAGCCCCTTGCCGGAGGGTGCGCAGAGCTAGAAAACTCCGAAGCTCCCCCCTCAAGCGCACTTTGAGACATAGGCAGCGGCAGAGAACTTAGCTTTTAGTACTAAGATCCCCACGGACGACGCCAACTGTTGTAGCAATTGCGTTAGCTACAACAGGTTTTTGAGTGTATAGTGTATAGAATGAACCTCGAAGGGTTCTCTTAGAGGAAGAAAGGATTTATACTGGTTCATGCCTCCTTGAAGGGATAATAGCCTTACGTCCAGTCTATTGTGGATTTGGCATAGTTTTGCCTCTGTTGGATCTAATGGATCTTTTTTTCTATTACAAGGGCATAACCCTGCTTTTATAGGAACGCAAGCTAAAGGAAAAGACCTAAATGCCCTCTACAGGTCTTAGGCCATATAGGGGCAAGAAGGGAAAAAGACTAGACTACTACATAAACAGTCTTACAGCTTTACAGGCGTGTCA
Organism: Zizania palustris; assembly: GCA_019279435.1. Taxonomy (NCBI): domain Eukaryota; kingdom Viridiplantae; phylum Streptophyta; class Magnoliopsida; order Poales; family Poaceae; genus Zizania; species Zizania palustris. Next base: position 71,047,717 of record JAAALK010000079.1, on the reverse strand, counting down.
GATAGACACCAACTCTAAACAGCTAAATGACATACCAAGGGCAGTGGGGACCCTGGTATTGCTTTGCACAGTAGCAGAGTCGAGATATGTTCTTGATTCGAAGTAGTGGGCACTTTGAAGTACGCTCTGAACTGAACTCCAAATGGACTCCCGGAGGCTTAGCTTCAAAAGGGACCGGAGGGGGTCCGGAGGCTGGCTCTGGAGAACCCCATAGGAAGCCCGGAGGCTTGACTCTGGAGGGCTTCGAAGGGAGCCCAGAGTCTAACTCTGAAGGAAGCCCGAAGGCTTGACTCCGAAGGGCTCCGAAAGGAGCCCTGAGGCTAACTCAGGCAGGCTTCGAACGGAGCCCAGAGACTTGGTCTAGCTGCTGCTTGGAAATAACTTTGGCAAGAGGGATCTGCTTCGACTTCATGCTTCGGGGGTGTCAGGTTTCGGTGCCAAGGCCTACAGAGGCTAACGTCATTTGGTCTCTATTTAAGGGAAAACTTAATCCCCCAACAAACACACCGATGACATATTGACAAACCGTGAAAATTATAATGACACGGAAAAATTAACCCAAAATAGAACCAATAGAAATCAAGCGTATGTTGTGAGCTTCAATTGTTCTTTTGTAGTGTGTTAAGTGCTTCTTTGTTTGTGTTATCACCTTAAATTACAGGTGTACAAGCTCCTAGGCAGCAGTATAACTTTCAGTTTTCAGGATAAACTTTTCTTGTCTTTCTATTAAGTCTATTGGCTAACAATTGCATTGTCTGCATGGCTACATCCAAGAATTACTTGCATGTTATTCAGAGATTTATGCCAGCATTTCTTTTAAAGAAGTCTGGACTCAATTTTGTTTGAAAGTCATGTGACAGGAATGCAACACGAGAACTTTTCTAGATATATCACACATCCTAATATTACTCTCATCCGCGTGATCTGATACCGTGGTGTTCACGTCCCTTTCATAATTTATGCTGGTATGGAACTAGAAAGAGTGAGTTTTTGGTGTGCTAACATGGAATGCTATTATTTTAACTAAATGTAATTTGGTGAGCCGTACCGTTACATGTCAGTTGTAAGTAGATGATAATATATTATTACCCTGTTTATGCTAAACTTAAAAATATCCACCCTTTGTAAGGGTGAGGGGGATTGAATACCTATTATGCACAACTAATATCCGCTCGACATAAGGTTATTATCCAATTCAAAAACCCGAACCATAACTCAAACCACTTTGATAATTCAAGTCCTCGAGACCTAATTATGCCAACCATATATAATTTATAAGTAAAAAATTAATTTTAACAAGTATAAGGTTTCTAGATAATTTGAACTTGTACATGATCGAGGACAGATAGATTACTTTGTTTAAATATAGAAAACCACAGTCAAAAGTGCAAGCTATACACTAGAAATCTAGAATTCAGAAATCTAGATTCTGAGACCGGTTGACTTGTAGAGTTGTAGATTGGATGAACTTGGTCAGAGTCTTGACTCCTCGAACTTTAATTTCTCCTATGTCAACTGTTAACCTCTCTCTTCTGTTTAGTGCTCGGAAGTCTATAAAGATCCGATTTTGATTGAAAATCAGGCGTTAAAAATAAATTATCTAATACTATATGATTTCAAAACACAATAATATTATTAAAGATGATGTCTTTGAATACTTTATAACATTTTGAAGAAACTTATAATGTCGAAAAGAGAGACCACCGTACACACGTTTGCCGACGCGCCGCCGCCGCTCGGTCGGAGCTTCCTCGACCGAGGTGTCAGCGCTGTCGCCGTACGTGTCACGGCCGGCGGCAGGTGCTCGGCGCGCCGCCGCCCGTCGGGCGCAGGGCACGCGACTAACAAGGCCGGAGTGGCCTGCCGGCTGCCGCGCGCGGCTAGCTAGACGATGTGACCGCAGCGGTACGTGCGCGTCCCGGCCGGACTGACCTTGACACGGCTGTCAGATCGATCACCGCAACTTGCACCGAATGCTTCACCGGGAAACAGCTGCATATTCCGCTAGTGGCTAAAAGAGACGCAGAGAAATCATCACGGAGGAGCTCGCCGGCGCTCGGCGGCCATCCATCCAGTCGGAAATCGTCTCGATGGCAGTCAGCGCCGGTTCTAAGATTTTTAGGTTCCTTCGGTGAATTCATGCCAACGGCACTCTAGAACATAAGGCTAATTTTATTTGTATAAAGAGGTAGCAAATTCAATAATATATTTTTAATTTAACATATCTGATAATTATCAATAGCGAGAAACAATGTAGACTAAAAAGCATTATATTTGTACTTGTATAACTAATATGATTACCTTAAATAAAAATAAAACTCCATCATATTTTTGCTTCTTATAAAAAGATATTTCTTCGGGTATTTTTGATGCAAAATCATCAAGGACGGTATTGAGATTAATAGTGTTCAAGATATCTTTCTTGGTGGTGCACATAGTCAAGCCATTTAACCTTTCTTGTGATATAGTTGATCTCAAATAATTCTTCAACAATTTTAATTTTGAGAAACTTCTTTCGGCAGAAGCTACAATCATAGGTACAGTTAAAAGAATTCGATAGGCAACTAAAACATTTGGATAGCAATCTGCATTCATAACAAACTTGAGAATCTCAGGCGCTGACATCAGAGAATCTGGCAAAGTCACTTGCAACACCTTTAATTCTAAAAAAACATTGATCACAACATTAGATGAGTTACCATGAGAAAATTTATCCACAAAAATCTCGCAGTGCGCCCAAAGATCAACTTCATCCATGGATTTCAAATTTCTTGAGTTGAACAAGAACCCAAAGACATTATCAAATGCCGCTATCTGCTCAAATCTAATAGTCAATGAAGCAATTGCATTATCAATCATAACTAGGAAGTACTCTCTTTTAAAGGAGTCCACAACAGATTGTTGTATTTCCTCCTCTTCATCTTGCTCATCAAAATATCTCTTTCTTGTTCGTTGACGTTTTGTAGGAAAAATTAGCTCTATATCCAATTCTAATGCAATGTTTTTTGTGGTATCCACACTAGAAATGAAACCTTCATCTTTATACTTCTTAAAATATAATACGACACCTTCAATGTGTTTGAGAGTAGCATCTATACTAATAATTTTAAAACCTCTAATTAATGATGATACTGTATCAGTGTATACTATATTCCCTCTGGTGTACAAATATTAGTCGTTTAGACAAAATCACACATACCAAGGTGATATTAATTAAAGTTACAAGGGTTGTCTCAATTGGTTATGGAGCCTAGATTTTAGTGGTGCTACTCAAGTTCAACTCCCGATAGTCACATCCCATTTGGCGGCAATGCTTCGATTGACGGGATGACTAATATTTGTACACTCTCAATAAAAACCAAAACGACTATTATTTGTACACCGGAGGGAGTATATATATGTATACTATATATATATATATGTAGCCCCCATAGGGCTGGCCCTGAAAGCAGTGAAAAGCACGACGAAAAACACTCTATGACGAACGCGAGGCGCACCATCGCACCGCATTTCACCATCGCACGAGGAGGAGTAAGACAATCTCATATAACATTTACACCTTATGGCTCGGTAAGTACATGGACTTATGATCCGCAAGTAGCTCGCGATGAGATCGCTCGCTACATAGTTGCGGAAGATCTACCAATTAGGGCAGGTGAAAGCCGTAACTTTGAAAGGATTGTTCAACACGCATTTTGTCCACAATATAAGGGTGTAACTAGAAGAACCACTAAAAAGGATATTGTATGTTTATACCGTTCTAAATTAGAAAATTTAAAAAGAACTTTTAGTATAACTAGTTTTTCTTTTGCAATTACATCTGATATATGGACTTCACAGCATCAAAATAACTCGTATCTTAGTGTTGTTGCTCATTATTTGGATAATAATCGTCAATTAAATAAGAGGGTTATTGGATTTAAACTCATGAACTCACACACTGGACGAGCCATTGCTATGCAGATCCTTGAAGTATTACAAGAATTTAATTTGCAGGATAGGATTGTCTCTATTACTCTTGACAATGCTTCAGCAAACACGACATCGATGCAAATCTTAGAGCCACACATACAAAGCTATATTGGTGGATATGTCATCCACCAACGGTGCATATGTCATATCATTAATCTAATAACACAAGCAGGTATGAGTATAATTGATACATTATTATGCAAAATACGTCGGGTCGTTCGTTTTATTGCAGGTCATGCAGTGGTTAGAGCAAGATTCCGTGAATATTGTATCGCACAACAGAAAAAACCAAGGACATTTGGAATCGACGTCAAGAACCGTTGGAGCTCAACATACTTAATGTTGAGGGAGGTAAAAGGATATGAAGGTTTAATATATGTTTTTATCAACTCTATGAGTGTCAGAATGCAGGATGATGACGCGGATAATAACGGTGATACTCTAATTCTCACCGATGTAGATTGGTCTATTGCTATAAACATGCGTAAATTTTAAAACCCTTTTATAATGCAACCGTTTTATTATCAGGAGTTTATTATCCGACCTCTTGTGAGGTACTTGAGTGTCTTTGGAAATTTACACTTGTTTTTAATGAGAATAGGTCTGATAGAATTTTATCTCCCATTATTCGTGAAATGGAAACAAAATTCTTAAAATATTTTACTGCTATTCCACATCTTTATTGTTTTGCCTTAATAGTTGATCCTCGCAAAAAATTAGAAGTTTTAAAAATTGCTTTGGATTCTATGGGTGATGCATTGGGTCTTGATTATTCTGAAGCTTATCAACATGTTACTGACGAGTTGTACAGAGTTTTTCGTTTATATCAACAAAAATTAGGTGCCGCTCGCCCGGTGGCTGAGGAGGTTCCAAAGAAAAAAGAAAGCAAGTCAAGCTCTAAGAACTTGTGGAAGAAATTTATGGGCAAACAAACAGGTTCCTCTTCAGGCTCCTCAGTGCCTAGGATAAATTGGAATCCTGATGCAGAGCTTAACCACTACCTTGAGAGTAATCATACGGCCCATGATCAAATGCTCAATAAAGACAAGGTCGACCTCCTTGCATGGTGGAAAGATAAAGAAAACAATCTTCCGGTATTGGCTCACTTTGCCCGAGACATTCTATTAGTTCCAGCTTCCTCAGTTTCTTCGGAGCATGCATTTAGCCAAGTTGGAAGAATCATTGAAGAAAGAAGATCATGTCTTACAGCGGAAACTGTTGAGACAATATTTTGTTTGAAAGATTGGCTAGAGGCGGAGGAACGAACTCAACATCGTCAACAAGAAGCAGAGATTGAGTCCCAAATGGCCGAATTTCGTTTAGATGAAAATGATGAAGATTAATAATATGTTGTGTTAATATAAATTAGTTGTTGTACTCTTTTCCTTACCAGGGGAACCCTATACTGGGGTGTAAGGTTTTTAACGAGGCAACAACTTTGTAAAAAAATATATTATTAATAAATTTGTTTCCCCTAATTTGTTTATGTTAATTTATTATTTATTATTATTATTGTCGGTGATAAGGTTTTCTAATAGAACTAAACAAATTTTATACATATTAATTATACAATAGAAATCGTAATGATCACATACAAATTTCTAAAAAAACAATTATTCTATTTTTTTATATGTTGGGCCGTGCTTGGGCCGGCACGGCCCATCAAGGCCCACCGTGCCTATGGACCGTGCCTGGGCCTAATTTTTGCTGACCCGGGCTGGCCCGGCCCGGCCCACCAAGTGGGCCGTGCCGGCCCGGCACGGCCCACCTAGGCACGGAGGCCCGTCGGGCCGTGCCGTGCCGGCACGGCCCGGCCCAAGTCCCTGCTCTACCTGACTCCATGGCTCAGCTCGAGAAAGGGGAGGAGGTGGGGAGCGGGAGACTACGACGAGGATGAGCTGCAACGGTTGCCGCGTGCTGCGGAAGGGGTGCTGCGAGGAGTGCGTGCTGCGGCCGTGCCAGCAGTGGATCGACGGGGCCGAGGCGCAGGGCCACGCCACCGTCTTCGTCGCCAAGTTCTTCGGCCGCGCTGGCCTCATGTCCTTCCTCACCGCCGTCGCCGAGCCGCAGCGCGCAGGTAAATTTGGGCGGAATTCGTAAAAGATGGGTTTTTGCGAGGTCGGTGCTTGCTGATGTACATGTGTGGCGTGGTTGCAGCGCTGTTCCAGTCGCTGCTGTACGAGTCGGCGGGGAGGACGATCAACCCGGTGGGCGGCGCGGTCGGTCTGCTCTCGGCGGGGAGTTGGCACCTATGCCAGGCGGCGGTCGACACCGTGCTACGCGGCGGCGGTATCGGCCCGCTGCCAGAGCTCGACGGCGGCTTTAAAGCGGGTGACGACGTCTCCGCCAGGGGACGCGGCATGTTTGCCTCGACGGCGAGGCGGGCCGTGGGTTGCTCTACCTTCTCGACGGCGAAGCGGTCGGCGAGGTACCCAGCTGCGCCCGACGCCGACGCTACTGCCCAGACGGCACCGTCGTGCGACCTCGGCCTGTGGCTCATCCCCGGGTCCCCACCGACCCCGGAGGAGCGGAGAGCCAGGCGGGCCGCCACGCCGTCGATGAACTCCGAGGGCTCCGTCACGACGTGCGTCGGCGACGGCGCCGGCGAGAAGGAGCCCGAGCTGCTGAACCTTTTTGTCTAGGCTAGCTACCTAACCTAGTAGAGACCGAACGCTCAATCTGAGCCATCTCCCATGCTTTCCTTTGCTTTGCTCGGCGCGTGTGCTGCATCCCGGCGAGGCGGCGAACTGCCTGACGTGACGTCCTATCGCCGGCGAGGTGTCCTTAGCATCAATTGATATTCAACGCAACGTGAACGCAAGAGAACACACACACAAGCAAGTGTGCTGCGAGGAGCCAGCAGCGTTTTCAGTTTTCATTCATCGTTAATAATGGAAACAAAGCAAACAAGCAAACGAATTATTCCTGCATGTCCGGCCACTATGCTCAGCATGCCGCTAGACGCGCTCCGCCCGAACGTGCGACGAGAGCTCCAAACAAACTTAGCTAGACTCTAGGAATTTAACCAGCAATGCGGAAGCAAACTAGACTTATTCAGATCGTGTGCGGGAATATTGCAACATTTCTCCCCCTTAGTCCCGAACACGATCACTTCGTTGCCTTCATGCCGATCTTGTCGCGGAGCTCCAGAAATCGAACTCTTCCCAGGGACTTCGTCAACAAGTCAGCCAGTTGTTCTTCGGTCGCTGTATAGCTGATGTCGATCAAACCTCCATCAACGCATTCACGGAGGTAGTGATACCGTACGTCGATGTGCTTGCTTCGGTCGTGATGAACCGGATTTTTGCTCAAGGCAATGGCTGACTGATTGTCCACTCTCAATTGTGGTGCCCTTGTGTCGAATCCTACCATGTCAGTTAGAAGGCGAGCCAACCACACTCCTTGACACGCTGCACCCGCCGCTGCAATATACTCTGCTTCACATGAGGATAACGCGACAACTCGCTGTTTGGACGCCTGCCAGGTGATCGGATTTGCTCCAAGGAAAAAGATGATTCCGGTGGTGCTTCTCCTGGTGTCTATGTCTCCAGCCATGTCGGCATCGCTGTAGCCCACAAGCTTGAGCCCTGCATCCTTCTCATGTCTTGTATAGTGTAGCCCATGCCCTCGAGTCCCTGCAAGGTACCGGAGAACTCTCTTGACAGCGGCCAGATGATCCATGCGAGGTGCCTCCATGAAACGACTTAGATACCCCACTGCAAATGCCAGGTCAGGTCTGGTATGTAACAAATACCGTAGTGCACCAATAATGCTCCGAAATTCTGTGGCGTTTACTGCTTCTGCAGTTCCCACTCTGCTCAGCTTGAGTCGAGTTTCCATGGGGGATGCGCACGGACTGCAGGATTTCATACCACAACGCTCCAGTATCTTGTCAGCATAGGCAGATTGACACAGAAAAATTCCATCTGTTCTCTGTTGTACTTCAATTCCCAGGTAATAAGATAAGAGTCCAAGATCACTCATCTGAAAACGTGTCTTCATCTCATTCTTGAACTGGATGATAGCTGCATTGTTGGTGCCGGTGATGATGAGGTCGTCCACATACACGCCCACTATCAGCCGCCCTCCTTCTTTGTTCCGCACGTAAATCCCATGCTCAGAGCTGCTCCTCTAGAAACCAAGCGAAACCATTGTGGTGTCGAGCTTAGCATTCCAGGCCCTGGGTGCCTGACGGAGTCCATACAGCGCTTTATGAAGACGAAGAACTCTGTCTTCCTTGCCGGCGACGATGAAACCAGGGGGTTGATGAACGTAAACCTCTTCTTTGAGTGTCCCATTGAGGAAAGCGCTCTTTACGTCCATGTGATGGACAGTCCATCCTTCATTAGCAGCGAGTGCCACCATCATCCTCACTGATTCGAGGCGTGCAACAGGGGCAAAGACTTTGTCGAAATCTATACCCAAGCGCTGCACGTACCCCTTTGCGACAAGGCGCGCTTTGTGCCGAACAACATTGCCATCTTCATCTCGTTTCACCTTATACACCCACTTCAACCCAATCGCTCGGTGTCCTGCAGGTAATGAGGTTAATTCCCAGGTTTCATTGTCTTCAATCGATTTCATCTCGTCCAGCATAGCTTGGCGCCAGGATGCCTCAAGTTCAGCCTCTCGGAAGGATGTTGGCTCATCTGCAGAGGTGAAGTTAAGCTTGACGTGGAGTGCCCTTCTAGCAAAACCAGGATTAGCAGCCTCCCCGAGGACATCGTTGACGGAGCGCAGCCGTAGAGGAGCGTCGTCGTGGTCCACGTCGAGGTCATCGTATTCTCCCTCAAGCTCTGGTGCAGCGTTGTCCTCCACAGGGTTCTGCTCATCAACTTCTGGTGCACCATGAGGCTCTGCGGCGTCCTCAGCAGGTGGTGGTGCGCCCTCATGAATCGCCTCAGTGCTGTACTCCACGGTGAATGGGTCACCAAGGTCTTCTTCCTCGCTATCACCACTGCTCCAGCGCCATCTCGCCGCTTCGTCGAAAACGACGTCACGAGAAATGACAACGCGCCTGCTAATGGGATTATAACAGCGATAAGCTTTACTTCCAGGTTCATATCCGACAAAGATCATTTTGACACTACGGTCATCCAGTTTCTTGAGTCCGGGACGGGTATTTTTCACATGAGCAATGCAGCCAAAAGCCCGGAAGTAGTGAACCGCCGGAGTCTTGCCGTGCCATGCTTCATAGGGAGTCTTCCCGGAAACAGCTCGTGTTGGCGACCGATTCAGAATGTGCACGGCCGTCGAAACTGCTTCACCCCAGAAGTACCCTGGTAGCTTCTTCGTCTTGAGCATGCAGCGAGCCATGTCGACGATAGTCTGATTTCTTCTCTCTACCACCCCGTTCTGCTGCGGGGAGTAAGGGGCGGTGAGGTGTCGCTGAACACCTCGTTCAGCACAGTATTCTCCGAATTCCACTGATGTAAACTCCCCCCCACGATCAGTCCTAAGAACCTTGAGTTTCTTGCCGGATTCCACTTCAACCATGGCTTGGAACTTCATGATTTCAGCTGGCGCTTCATCTTTGCTGGACAACAACCGAAGCCACATAAAACGAGACAAATCATCAACCAACAGCAAGAAAAATCTCTTGCCGCTGGGAGTTCTTGGAGTTACCGGGCCGCATAGATCACCGTGGACGAGCTCCAACACTGAGTCGGCTCTCCATTGAGCCTGTTTTGAGAACGAAGACCTTCTCTGCTTCCCAACCATGCACCCGTCGCAGACTTGGTTCACTTGATCGAGCAGTGGCAATCCGCGGACCATGTTTCGGGTCGCCAGCATACGCAGGGAGCCGAAATTGAGATGTCCGTAGCGAACGTGCCATCTCCAGGCATCCTCGGAGACCCGAGCCGCGAGGCAAATTGGCCGACCGATCTGCAGCTTGAGGTGATAGAGTCTTGATGACGATTGTGTGACCTTGGCGAGAGGGCGATCGCTCTGGTCGAAGATGCGCATGACACCTCCCTTAATCAGAACGCGACACCCATTTTCATCGAGCTGTCCGATACTGATTATACTGGTCTTCAAACGAGGTATGAAGTACACACCGGTGAGTGTTCTATGTTCACCATTCTTACAGAGGAGAACATTGCCACGCCCTTCAATCTGTGTAACAGAGCCATCGCCAAATTTTACCTGGCCACAGATTCCAGTGTCGAGCTCGGAGAAGTGATGCTTGGCACCGGTCATGTGGTTCGTTGCCCCGGTGTCCAGGACCCAGGGCTCGTCGGTGTCTTCTTCCTTCGTCCCGAGATTGGCTAGGACTCGTTGCTCCGTGATCTCCAGGTACTGCTGTGGCCTGAGCGAGGGGAGAGGAGCTGGACTTGGGACGACAGCATGTGCCATCAGTAAGTTTTCTTCCTCCTCTTCACCCTTCACCACGTGAGCTTGTGCCTCCTGGTCCTTCTTCTTCTTGCGACATTCTCGGGCCCAATGGCCCTTCTTGCCGCAATAGCCACATATGTCGTTGCGCTTTGCCGAAGACTTCTTTGCTTCTCCCGCATTTGTCCTCCCGCTCGTGGGCTTGCCGGCGCCCTTACTCCCTGAGTTCCCTCCGTTGCCTCGAGAGCTCGAGCCGTCACGGGTCTTCAACCGAGCCAGCCACTCCTCCTCAGTGAGAAGCAAGCGACCCCCGGTGTCCTTCGCGGGGGACTTCTTCTTCCTCTGTTCAACAGCACGAAGATGTCCAACAGCTTCTTCAACCGACAATGTGTTGAGGTTCAGCATTGTCTCCATGGAGATCGCCACCTGCTCAAGGTTGTCGGGGACGACATGAAGCAGTTTTTTTACTACCTCCTTGTCAGTGATAGAATCACCGTGTGCACGCAGTTGGCTGGCCACCGTAGTTAGTCGAAGGGAGAATTCTTCAACTGTTTCGCCGGACTTGAAGGAGAGGTCGGCAAAATCCTGGCGAAGGCGTTCGGCGTTGGCCTCCTTGACTCGATCTGCACCGAGCCGAATGTTGCGTATTGCCTCCCAAGCCTCCTGTGCCGAAGCCTTGACAGCAAGTCCCGCCTGCATCTCCTGCGGTACGGCACGAAGTATGGCAGCGAGAGCACTCCGGTCATCTCGGTATTCGCCCTCGCCGGAGTCGATGACGTCCCACAGGCCAGCTGCCTGCAGGTTCACCTTCATCACCAACGACCACTCCGTGTAGTTTGAGCGGGTGAGGGTGGGATACACGATGCTTGATGACGACTTCTCGACAACGCGCTCGCGGAACGGCTGCCGTGGCCTACGAGGTGGTGGCGACAGCGAGAAGGGGCGCTGTTCACGTCCGCCCAAGGGAGAGCCACCGGAACGGGCCACTGGCGGCGTGCCGGAGTGGCGCGACATCCTCCAGGTCGCTCTGATACCAAGTGATATTCAACGCAACGTGAACGCAAGAGAACACACACACAAGCAAGTGTGCTGCGAGGAGCCAGCAGCGTTTTCAGTTTTCATTCATCGTTAATAATGGAAACAAAGCAAACAAGCAAACGAATTATTCCTGCATGTCCGGCCACTATGCTCAGCATGCCGCTAGACGCGCTCCGCCCGAACGTGCGACGAGAGCTCCAAACAAACTTAGCTAGACTCTAGGAATTTAACCAGCAATGCGGAAGCAAACTAGACTTATTCAGATCGTGTGCGGGAATATTGCAACATCAATCAAAAGTCAAAACGAAACCGAACAAAAATCCGTCTCCCCGATCGATCGATCGATCGATCGATCTTATCAGTAGCTCAACTATCAAAAGCGTACGTGATTAGTGTTGGCCAGCTACTGCATCATCATCAGCATGGCTAATTTCATATAAATAATCCAAGTGGTCGTCCTGAAACTCTGGTCGACTCATCGTGTCGGAGGTGGTGAGTGGGGTTGGGCTGCTGGATGCCTGGATAGTTCAGCTTTGCTCAGGTTTCGAGGCGGGCGCGGGCGCGAGCGCGTGCGCGCCGCGCGCGACGACTTGACGCGACCCGCGCGCGCGTGCGGCGCGGTGACTTGACGCGACCCGGGCGCGCGCGTGGCGCGGCGACTTGACGCGACCCGGGCGGGCGGCGCGGCGCGACGACGTTGGTGGAGGTTCGCCCGCACCGTCAGAGCCCGGACCTCCGACCGCTCCCGCTGCTGAAGCCGCCAAGCCCTGATCTCCAACCGTTGCCGCCTCTGAAGCGGCCGGCGCGACAACCCCCGCCTCCCCCTCCGCCTCCGGCCACTCCGCCGATGACCGCCACGGTGTATTCCTCCGGCGAGGAGGACACGGCTACGTTCTACACCGCGCCAAAGACCGCCAAGTCGTCGTTCAGCCGGAGCACAAGCCAACACAGCACGCTGGAGCCAACAGTTATGCCGCCCACGGCCGCTACCGCGCCGGCACCGCCACAAACGACCCCCCTACAACCTCCTCGCCGGCCGCCACCCCCACCCCCACCCCCGCCGCTGCCGAGGCAGAGGCTGGTGCTACCACTCCCGGCAGAGTCCCCGCCCCGCGCCGCGCTTGCCAATCTGGAACTAACCTGCTCCCCTGCCGACACCTCTGTTCAAGACAGGGGAGGCGCGCAGCCTCCGCCGCCGAAGCCTCCGCACCTGAAGCCGCTGCACTGGGACAAGCTCCGGGCAATCTCCGGCCGCACCACCGTGTGGGACCAGGTCAAGAACTCCGACTCGTTCCGGTGCGCCCCTCTCCCGCTCTTACCTCCACATCACCTCATCTCTCTCCGTTTCAACTGATCCATCTATCAACGCCGGACACGGCAGCGTCGACGAGGAGGCAATGGAGAGCTTGTTCCTGAACAGCAGCGGCGCAGGGAGCTCCGACCAGTCGGCGAGGAGGGAAGGCACAGGGAAGCAGGAGAGCCGGTTGCTTGACCCGAAACGGCTGCAGAACGTGGCGATCATGCTCAAGGCGCTCAACGTGACCGCCGACGAAGTGATTGCTGCACTCGTCCATGGTGAGATTGTACTCTCAGTTTCTTACTTGTCGTGTGAATTCAGGTGGAATTTAGGCGATCATGTGGTATGTTCATGTGCAATTCAGGTGACCACATGTCATCACACCACACAGTACAGTCTATTAACTGCTAAACTAAGCACATTTAGCACACCAAATGAGATCTAGCCTCTAGGTTTGAGAGTGTCACAACCTACATATCACAGTTTGTTTGGTTGCCGGCTATACTTTGTCATATCTAAGGTTAGACCAGTTTGATTAATTTTGATATTTAGTTGCTGCCACAATTGTGGTAAGACTCCTTAATGACTTAAAAATGTACGACAAGGTTTATATAGACTTGATAAGCCGTGTTACAGAATTTGATAACCTCAACTTAGTCAATTGTGACAATTTTTATTGATAAATGGTTACCGTGCAGTCGACTACAAAGGATCTTTTTCCAAAGCACAGTCTTTGGTATCTACCTGGATTATTGTGCCGCGTGCATTTTAAACTTCTAAACGATATAACTTCTCTAACATCTTTCTATATAAAATATTAAAAATGTATTTTAAAGATGTTTATCAACTTTTTAGTATTAAGTTTGTGGCTATTTGGTGAAAGAGTCAAAATGTCTACTAGCTAAGCGAATTGGTTACAATTTTTTAGGAGAGTACCAAATTTGTTTTGTCCAGGGAAAATTCTCGGGAGTACATTACCACTGATGAACTAAGCACGCAAAGCAAATTTGCCACATCTAGCTTGATGTTAGGTTACTAGAAAAATAGTGACTGTATGCCACAACTCAGACATCACCAAGACCTCAATGCCCTCAGAAATGATCTTTCTAGACATCTTTTGACAGTTGAGACACTAATTATGCACTCATCCCTAATCATGTTATTTCTAACTATAACACTTTTGGGTTAACCTTTTTACACAAAGTGAGGACGAAAGTGTAAGCGGGGTACTATACGTGCGTAGCTAGTGTGGGACAACAAGCAATTGGAGTACCACTACGCGATGAATCATGAACCTTCTTTTTTCTTTGTTATGTAAGTAGTTTGGTTGTGTGGATTCTTTTGTGAACAATTAGTGATATATATAGCTTCATTGGTCATGTCACGTTTGGTCATGGTGAGATCAGTACCAGCATGCATACAAATGAGTTGTTAGTTGCTTTAGAACTCCTTGTAGAACATAGAAGATTATGAGGATTTCCTTGTCAATTTTTGTTATCCTAATTGAATTTTCATCTCCATTTATTTCAAGGTTTGCTTTCTCATCTTATTCATCATAGACAATTGTAGAATCAGAATCTTTTGCTGATAGATTTTCTATCGTTAGGTTTTTATCACAAATATAATCTCGCTAACTAAATATTCTTGAACCAGGACTCCTAGATCATGCCAGTTACCAATCCATTTTGAAAGTAGATAAGATTTCTATTTGACAAATCAATTTGGTGAACAGTACATGTATCTTTCATGTTTGAAAAGTATAGCTGAAATTCTTGTACACCAAAAGAAGTTTGGTGTGAATTATAGAAGTGGTTGCAGTAGGTCCAGTTCCATCAATGTCTTACTGTCATGGGACATACCTTACCAAGCTTAAGGTGTTTTTATACTTTTATTGCCTGATCTTAAATAGTTGGTTTGCATCTTTCAATAAGCAAGTAATTCATCTTGAACTTTCAAGTTGATGTTTGTCCCTGCTACATGCTAAGCAGATAGGTTTTTCTTTTGGACTTAAAATCACAATATATTCAGTACTAAAAACTCCACCATATGTCATCACAAGCATGCTACATTTTGCGCTATAAACTCGGGGAGGCCAACTAACGGTGGGTGTTATTGATTGTTTTTGTTGGCATACAAATCGTTAACGATCAAGATCGATCTCTACTATGAGAGGCATGCACTAGTTATGCCTCGGTTTTATTCCAGACAAAATGGTCTCGCCGCCTCGACTTTTTTCTTAGAAAAAATGATCATATATCTTCTATTTGGATGGAAATCGTAGTGGGCCTTTGATTCGGTTGTTTCTTATGAGGTCACATGGAACCATTCATTCGCTCTATCTATTGGATCCAACAAACTCCCATTCAGATCATTTGTTGTTATCCACATACAACATATCTCACACTCTCATAAATACATTGGTGTGATTCTTTTTTTATAAGAAAACTTCTCAAACTTTGACAAATTTTCTTGAAAAATATTCCAACAACTACAACATTAAATTAGTTCATTAAATCCACTACAAAATATATTTTAATATTGTATTTATTTGATGTTGCAGATGTTAATATATATATATATATATATATATATTTTAAACTTGGTTAAAATTAGATAAGTAGAAGAGAGTAGAAGGCACAACTTTGATGTTTACAATACTCAATGTGATCACTTGTATAACTGCATTACTGTTTAGAGTATGACTTATACACCTTTTGCCTCTTTTAGTTATAACAGTTTTAAGCTTATTTGAACAGGAAATTCTGAAGATTTGGGATCTGAATTCTATGAAACACTTGCTAAGATGGCACCTACAAAAGAAGAAGAATTGAAACTAAAAGGTTATAGCGGCGATTTATCGAAAATCGATCCAGCAGAGCGCTTTCTGAAAGGGGTATGTGGAGTTCCTTTTGCGTTCAAGAGAGTAGATGCAATGCTGTACAGAGCAAATTTTGACACCGAAGTGAATTGTCTGATGAATTCTTTCGAAACTTTGGAGGTAAGTAGTTACGACGACCTAATCATCCATTCAAATTTACAACACTTGCTCCATTACAAACTTAGCAATGGAATTCATCAAATCACCAAATTTTATACTTGTCGGTTGTTTTGGAGTCGCTGTAATACCGCGAAGGTGGTATGTCATCTAAACTTAAATCAAACTATGATTCTGTTCCCTTCATAAACCAATCAAATAAAAATAGAGAAACAGATTACATATACATCCTGGCCAATTAGCAAAAATGTAACATTCCATGAGAATTTTTTCAGGCAGCCTGTGCAGAGTTGAGAAGCAGCAAACTGTTCTTGAAGCTGCTTGATGCAGTTCTGAAAACCGGGAACCGCATGAACGATGGAACCAACCGAGGCGAGGCGAGGGCTTTCAAACTTGATACTCTTCTGAAGCTCGCTGACATCAAATCGACGGATGGTAAAACGACATTGCTCCAGTTTGTGGTTAAAGAGATCATCCGATCAGAAGGCATCAATTCTGATCATGATGATCGAAGCAATGAACAGTTCAAGAAGGATGGCCTGAAGCTGCTTGCAGGGCTCAGCAGTGAGCTTCCGAGCGTGAAGAGAGCAGCCACACTGGAGATGGGCACGCTGAGCGGCAACAGCTCGAGGCTCCAAGCCGATCTCGAGAAGGTGAAGCTTGTGTTACAGCTTAAGGAGACCTGCTCCGATCATGGCTCGGCCGAGGGCTTCTTCGAGGCGATGGGCGCGTTCCTGAGGAGGGCGGAGGTAGAGATCCGGGGCACGGAAACCGCGGAGAAGAACGTGTCGCGGCAGGTGAGGGAGACCACGGAGTACTTCCATGGCGACACCGCCGCCGCCGCCGCCGCCGGAGAGGAGCCTCGTCCTCTGAGGATATTCGCGGTGGTGGACGAGTTCCTCCTGGCGCTGGACCGCGCGTGCAGGCAAGGCGGCCGAACGCCGGAGAGGGTGATGATGGGATCCGGCAAGGCGTTCCGTATCACCGCAGGTAGCTCCCTGCCTCCTCGCCCTCACCGGAGTGAGCCACGGCGGGCGCTTGCTACCTCCTCCGGCGAGGACAGCTCGTCATCTTAGGAAAAAAACATTTTTTGATGCACAGGTTAGCTGATAAGATTTGAGGCAGCGATTCTTGCTGATCTGCGGGTCTGAGAATGCATGCGCATCAAACTGTAATCGTCTTCAGAACTCCAGTTACTTGTACAAAGGCATCTTGGAAAGTTAGATCTACGACGTTATAATTTTGCGATTTTGAAGAAATATTATTATAATTCATACATTTAGATTCATGTTATTATAAATTTAGAGAATTCCGACTATATAATTACAAATTTAGATAATTCTAAAATATGTTATTACAATTTTAGAGAATTTTGAAACATGGCATTACATTTTGAGAGAGTTATAATTTTGAAATAACATAAATTTAAATATACGAATTGTAATAATATTTTTTCAAAATCACAAAATTGTAACGACATAAACTGAATTCTTTCTAAAAACATTTTGTTGGAAGGGTACTGTTGTAGCAATTGTGTTAGCTACAGCACAGATTTTGTATGCGTGTATATGGTGTGTAAAATGAACCTCGAAGGGTTCTCTCAGAGGGAGAAAGAATTTATACTGGTTCGGACCTCCCCTAAGGGATAATAGCCCTACGTCCAGTTTGTGGTGGATTTGGCATGATATGCCTCGGTGTAGTGTAGTTATTGAATGAAAAGTGATTCTTTATTGATTGATGTAATACACAGTACAAGGAGTATTTATAACATATGAAAGGACGTTTCTAATCGTCGCGTTTCTCCTAATCGTCGTGTTGTTTTCTGCCGCCGGTTGCTTCTCTTCGCGTCGCCTGTGCGTCTCCTGCATGCCGCCTGCGCCATACTGCTGTAGCATGCGAAAAGCCGCATTAAGTGGCTGCAGAAACTGTTGCCGCTGCTTTCCAAAAAGTGGCACGCCTTTTGAGGCAAAAAGCTGCCGTAACACTCCCTCTTAATTGAACTTTAAACTATATGATTGATATCATATGATTCGATTACCCCAACAATCTTTATTAGGAATTTTGAGAGTAATTTTATAAAAGATAACAGTATAACTTAATATGATCTGATGATCATAAATAGAACATATATTATAAAATGACTCCCCCTGAATTTTGCAAAACACGTAGTCTTTGCATACCTATTCCTTTAACATATTTTGAAATGTCGAGGTTGGTAGCGATTTTGTGAATAAATCTGCTAGATTTTCACATGATTTTGTTTGTAAAACTGTTATTTCCCCATTCTTTTGTAATTCATGTGGGAAAAACAGTTTAGGGGCAATATGCTTAGTTATATTACTTTTAATGTAACCAGTTTGCATTTGGGCGATACATGCAGCATTATCTTCATAGATAATTGTGGGTGATTCTGATAAACCAACATTGCATGTTCGTTGTATATGATTAATCATTCTTCGAAGCCATACACATTCTCGTGAAGCTTCATATAAAGCTATAATTTCAAAATGATTAGTCGATGTAGCAACAAGAGTTTGCTTCGAGGATTTCCATGAAATGACAGTACCTCCATATAGGAAAACAAATCCTATTTGTGATCTGGCATTATGTGGATCAGACATATACCCAGCATTAGTATATCCTATCATGGATAAGTCTTGGTTTTTCTGATAGAATAAACCAAGATCTCTTGTACCATTTAGATATCTTAAGATTTGTTTTGCTCCAGCAAAATGTCTTTTAGTTGGTGCCGCACTATGTCTAGCTAGCAAATTTACCGCAAATGCAATGTCCGGTCTTGTACAATTTGCTAGATACATAAGTGCTCCTATTATACTTAAATATGGAACATTAGGTCCTAATAGTTCTTCACCTTCTTCCCTAGGTCGGAATGGATCTTTATCCATTTCTAGAGATCGAACGACCATATGAGTCTTTGATGGATATGATTTATCCATATTAAACTTTTGCAATATTTTTTCAATATATGCAGATTGGTGAATTAATATTCCTGATGGAAGATGTTCAAGTTGTAAACCCAAACAAAATTTAGTTTTACCTAAATCCTTCATTTCAAATTCCGTCTTAAGATGATTGCTAGCTTCAATTATATCTTGTGTAGTTCCAATGATGTTGAGATCATCAACATACACTGAAATAATACAAAATCCAGTGATGGACCTTTTAATAAATACACAAGGACAATCATCATTGTTAGAATAACCTTTCTTAAGTAAGAATTCACTTAGTCGATTGTACCACATTCTACCCGACTGTTTTAAGCCATAAAGTGACTTTTGTAATTTTACACAAAATTTGTTGCGATTTATATTTGGATTCGGAGTATCAAGTCCTTCAGGAACTTTCATGTAAATATCTGAATCCAATGACCCATATAAGTATGCGGTCACAACATCCATTAACTGCATAGATAAATTCATTTGTACTGCCAATGATATTAAATATCGGAAAGTTATTCCACTCATAACTGGAGAATATGTTTCATCATAATCGATGCCGGGTCTCTACGTGAACCCTTGTGCTACAAGTCTCGCTTTGTATCTCACCACCTCATTGTTTTCATTTCGTTTACGAACAAAAACCCATTTCGATCCAACGGGGAAAACATTTTGAGGAGTAGGTATTACTGATGTAAATACCTCTCTTTTTCTTAGCGAGCTTAATTCTGCCTCAATAGCTTCTTTCCATTTGATCCAGTCTGAGCGCTTAAGGCACTCTGCCATGGTCTTAGGTTCTGGATCTTCCTCGAGGTCTTTAGCTATACTTGAGGAGAAATATATGTCGACAATTGTAGTCTTTCTATTATAAGATTCTCCTGAATTAATGTAATTGGTGGATATTTCTTCTAACTCTTGAGTATTTCCCATATTAATAGAGTTAGTCATTTTCGATGGTCTAGCATTTGTATTGGTGCACCCATCTATGCTAGATTTAGGATGAGAATCATCCTCCTGGTGTCTTTCAACATGAGGTTGAATTGCATTTACTGTTTTAGAAGATATCTTCCTTTGTTTTTTAGATTGCTTTTGAGAAGCATCATTTGCAACCAGATCTCTCCCTCTGATCTTAGGATTTGGGAGTTGAGTTGTTTGATGAGGTATTTCAACTCTTTCTGGTGCATTACCTGCAGGAATATGAGATTTTGTGACACCCTTATAATCAGTAAATGTGTCTGGCAGGTTATTTGCAAGTTGTTGCAAATTTATTATTCTCCGAACTTCTTGCTCGGATTCTATAGTACGTGGGTCTAATGATTGAAAACCAATGGCGTTCCAATCAATTTCCTGGCATTTATTATGGTACAAATCTCCCCCTAATGCCGGGAAATTATCTTCATCGAAGATGCAATCAGCATACCAGGCAGTAAATAAATCCCCTGTTAGGGGTTCGAGGTATTTAATGATTGACGGTGAATGATACCTGATATATACGCCTAATTTTCTATGGGGACCCATAGAGGTACGCTGTGGTGGTGATATCGGTACGTATACAGCGCAACCGAATATTCACAGATGGGAAATACTAGGTAGATTTCCACGTACTAATTGTAACGGGGAAGTTACATGATATGCAGTTGGTCTAATTTGTATTAAGTCTGCGGCGTGTAAGACCGCATGACCCTAACAAGAGGTTGGTAATTTGCAATTATGCAAAAGTGGTCTCGCAATTAATTTTATTCTCTTGATTAGAGATTCAGCAAGCCCATTTTGGGTATGAACATAAGGTACTGAGTGTTCTAGATTGATACCTAAAGCCATACAATAATCATTAAATGCACGTGAACTAAATTCAGCGGCATTGTCCATCCTAATAGTTTTTATTTTATGTTCAGGATGGCTAGCTCTTAATTTGATAATTTGAGCCATTAATTTTGCAAATGCATGGTTCCTTGTAGATAAGAGACATACATGGGACCATCTCGTGGATGCATCTATAAGCACCATAAAGTACCTAAATGGTCCGGATAATGGATGTATAGGACCACAAATGTCTCCTTGAATGCGTTCAAGGAAACTGATTTGTTCATTTTTAATTTTAAGATATGATGGTCTTAAAATTAATTTTCCTGTGGCACATGCAGTGCATGTAAAATCTGATGATCCAGGAAATCTTGCAAGATTAATATTGTGACCAATGGAGTTGCTAATAATTTTTCTCATCATCCCTATTCCAGGGTGACCAAGACGATTGTGCCAAGTCTTGAATTTATCAAGATTTTGAAAAATTATTTTAAACGCAACATGTGATACGAGTTTTATGTATGTGTAGTATAAACCAGATGAAAATGAAGGAAATTTCTCAAGTATCTCTTTGTTTAATCCGTTGGATTTGGTGAGAAATAAGTATTCTACATTATTTTCGGTTTGGGTTTCAATATGGTGACCAATCATATGCATTGCAACCTTGCCTAGCAGCCATAGTGAGGGGTGGTGTTCCACGGAGGTGCATGGTTGTTGGCTGTGCAGCGCGGAGGCCGCGAGGCGGCGGCGGCGGCGCGGCGGGGTCGCGAGGCGGTGGCTGCGCGGCACGGAGGATGCGAGGCGGAGGCGGCGCGGCAGGGCCGCGAGACGGAGGCGGAGGCGCGGCGCGGGCGCGCCTTGCGGCAGCGGCGCGGGAGCCCCATGGTGGTAGCCGCGGACCGCCGAAGTGGCTTGGCGGCGCGGCGTGGGGGGTGCGCGGCGGCGGCGGCGGGCCGCCGAAACGGCGCACGGGCGTGGTGTGGGGGCCGCGCGGGTGCGCGGCATAGGGGCCGTGCGTCGACGCGGCGCGGAAACCGGGCGGCGGCGCGGCGCGGAGGTCGCGCGGCGGCGCGGCGCGGAGGCCGCGCGGCGGCGCGGCGCGCCAGACCGGCGTGGCGGCGCGGGCCCGCCAGGCCGGCGCGGCGAAGGCATGGTCGGTGCCGGCGTGGGTGCTCCATGAGGCCATCTGCAAGAAGAAATAAGAGAAACTGCAGTTCGAGTACCTTTCGTTTCTAGTTGGCCTAAAGAAAACTCCCGGTTAGAACCAAGTGACTGACAACGTATTGAATGAAAAGTGATTCTTTATTGATTGATGTAATACACAGTACAAGGAGTATTTATAACATATGAAAGGACGTTTCTAATTGTCGCGTTTCTCCTAATCGTCGCGTTGTTTTCTACCGCCGGTTGCTTCTCTTCGCGTCGCCTGTGCGTCTCCTGCATGCCGCCTGCGCCATACTGTTGTAGCATGCGAAAAGCCGCATTAAGTGGCTGCAGAAACTGCTGCCGTTGCTTTCCAAAAAGTGGCACGCCTTTTGAGGCAAAAAGTTGTCGTAACAGTAGTGAACTCTAGGGTTTCATGGCCCCTAGAGAGAAGCTATCCTATTACAAGGGCTTGGTCCTGCTTTTATAGGCACGTAGGTCAAAGGAAAAGACCAAAATGCCCTCTATAAGTCCTAGGCTTATAGGGGCAAAAAGGGAAAAAGGAGCTAGCTACGGTACAAAAGTGTTGTACAGACGTGTCAGACAACGTCACTCTTTGACCAGCTAAACGACATACTGGGGGCAGAGGGGCCCCTGGTATGACTTTTATACTGTAGCGAGGTGTAAAATATCTTTTGGCTTCTCAGCGAGGGCCGGAGCTCTTTAGGCGAAGGCTGCAAGGGAGACTTCGAAGTACACTCCGAAGTGGGCTTCGAAGTATGCTCTCGGAGACTTAGCTTCGCATTGGCTGGAAAGGCTCCGGAGATTGGCTGTGAGGAGCTCCGAAGGGATCTCGAAGGTTAACTCCGAACAGAGCCCGAAGGCTAACTTCGAACAAGGCTCGAAGACTAACTCCGAACAAGGCCTGGAGGCTAACTCTGAACAAGGCCCAGAGGCTTAGCTTCTGGCAAACTTTAAGGAATCTTGAGGGTTTCGCTCCGAAGGGCTCCAAAGGGGTTCGGAGGCCTCGCTCCGGAGGGCTTCGAAGTGAACCCTGGGACTTGGAAACAGTTCTTCAGAAAGGAACATACTTCGACAGTGTTGGGCTCCGAGCCGAAAGTTGTTGGAGGCTGACGTCATTTGACCCCTGTTCAAGGGAAAACTTATTCCCCAATAGATAAGATTCACATTTCTGTTCAAAAGTTGGATTACCGCTGACACAATCACTAACTTGTCCATCCTTTGCATAGGTTGTATCAGCTCCTTCAACGAGTTAATAGATAGCTTTGCGGCCTAGGCCCAATAGATAGCTTTTCAGTCCAGGCCCAATAGATAGCTTTTTGGCCCACGCCCAATAGATAGCTTTTCGGCACACGCCCAATAGATAGCTTTTCGGCCCACGCCCAATAGTTGGCTTTGCGGCCCACGCCCAATGGCTTTGGGGCCCACACTCAGTAATTGGCTTTGCGGCCCACGCCCAGTAATTGGCTTTGCGGCCCACGCCCAATAATTAGCTTTGCGGCCCATGCACAGCAATTGGCTTTGCGGCCCACGCCCAATAATTGGCTTTGCGGTCCACGCTTAATAATTGGCTTTGCGGCCCATCGCACGGGGAGAAGTGGTCGTTCCAGAAGCTTCTCCCTTCTATAAAGCTCTCCCCCCGCCAAGTCTCCACCGCTCGGCCGTTGCGGATTCAAATTTCCAACTCCTCTGTCCCCTACCTCGAGACCTTGCATCCTAGCGTAGGCGGCGTAGCCAAGCCATCACCGCCGGGAGGACCGGAAGAGCACCGCCTCAGCCGGCGATTCTCCGTTCTGGGTGGCGGCAGGATAGGGATGGGCGAGGGGCTGCGGGAGCTGCCGGCGGACGGCGTCTCTGGCCTCTGCTTCTCGAGGCACAGCGACCGCCTGCTCGTCTCCTCTTGGGACAAGGTGAGTTAGAGCAATTTCGCGCCCCAGGTCGGTGATTGCAAAGTCGCGACGCTTGCTATTTGTTCTGGGAAAGGAAACCCTAGCTATTTTTGCTTGATGTTTTGATTGGTTTGGTTTGGACATTTGGTTTGATCCGCCGAGTTTGATGAGGGCTTTGCTTTTGGTTGCGGGTGCGTTCGCTGTGTTCTTCAGACGGTGCGGCTCTACGACGCGGGGTCATGGAGGCTAAGGTGCCATGACGATGTTCATGCAAGCGGCGCCCGTGATGGACTGCTGCTTCCACGACGACTTTGCGGGGGTTCAGCGTCGGTAGCGACAGCACCGTGCGGAGGTGATGGCGATGTCCTTCACGTCCTGTTTTCAGTGCGCGATTCAATTTGGACGAGATGATTGCACGCGTAGTTTAGCATTGTTTGCGCTGTTCTGAATAGGGTGGGGCTCTCAGCTCTCTGTTAAATTGGTCCTACGTTCTGCAGATGTACACTTGTGGTGTTAAAATGAGATATGAAGGTAATCTGAAGGCATGATTTTAGTCTGCCGTGACCCAATGAGGCGATGATCAGTATCGAAATTGTGATTGTTCATCTTTTACTTTTCTGTAGGCAGTATTCAGTAATTTAAATTGAAGAGAAACTGACGGCTTGTGTGTTCGTGGAACTGAGTTTTTATTCAGGTTGGGCTTCAATTCTGGTAGATACGATATCTTGGGTGGCCATGATGCCCCAGCTCGCCGTGCCGACTACACCTACTCCACTGGTACTTGTTATTGCCATGTTAACTTTGTCAAACTTCAGTGTTTGGAGAATCCACCAGTTGAATTCATGATTTAGTTGCTAGATTGGCTAGGTCTATCGTTTTAAGTTTGTTAATTGAACCCTAAATTATACTAGAACATTGCTAGTTGAGTTTATGTTTTAGTTCCTGGTGGGGATGGTAATTATATCCTAATAAGCTGGTTATTATAATCTTAGAATCAATTACCTTCTTGGTTTAAGACATAACCATCTTTTATAACAGTGCTATATGTTGTTTGGTTTTGTCCTTTATCATTTTAGGCTGAACATTTTATCAAATATCCGTTCCATGCTTCTGATATCAATCTTCTGTAGTTATTGCTTGCATTCTCTGCATGGTTGATGCCATCATTGAACATGTTTTGTGTTCTATTTAACTATTTTGCGGTCATTTCAATATGAATTCTTCAACATGTATGGTCCCCGGTTCACTAATCAGAATGATCGTCAGTAACTGTGGAACGAATAGTGATTAATGTTAGCATGTTTTGATTGCAGTGCCCAAGATAACAATCTAGCTAGCATCGCTGCTCTATCTTTCATCCGGGATGTCTGCATGCTTGCCGTCGTACCCGGCCAGGGACACGTTTGAAGAGGGGGACATACCGTAAGAGCAGAATTCGCCTAACCCAAGAACGTCTTTCTGTCAGGATATAAATTACTGAACTATGTTCTCACCAGCATCATTTGCATACCGCAGGCATCAGTCTGACGCGATCTTTATCCGTGGTGTCATTGAAGTACAAGTAAAGCCAAGGCCCACGACATATACTGCACCTGCACCGTCGTAGTAGCGTTCCCGTCAGTTTGAGATGAAGCACTGCGAGTGAGGTGCGTCTCTGACTTTCTTCCCTACAGTTTGCGTGCTTCCTGTGTTTAGCGTTAGCTTAAACTGTGGAATTTATTACTCGCTTGGGACACTAGCTATATGACACATATACACTGTCAGTCTACTTTCACAGTAGTATATTTGCATTACAGAAGCCATAACTCAGATGACGGTAGATAGGATGGGTTAATAAATCACTAATTAAAAAGCTACAAACTTGGGATTTCCCGACTAATATAGACTATAGAGTTCTGTACGTTGTTCACCTCCCCTCACAATAATGTCGTGTTTAGTCCAAATCCTTTGTTCGTCTGTCTTTAATACTCGATAAAGAAATCAGCTCATTCATGACAGATCCCACTAGTATCAAGCAACGAGACTTGGTAATATTATTACGAAGAGTGGTTTTACAATAGGCATCATAATTTTTAACACATCCCAGTAGCTCAAATACCAAAAGTATCAAAATTAATCTATAAATTATGGTACCTCGTGTTCTCTTTGAGAACCGTAAAATTTCTCCCTGGATCTTCTCCCCGAGATCAAGCGCAATTACGCGTTTCTGAACGCGAGCATTTGGGAAGCTAACAATCAAGGCACAGCTAATGCTGCTTCCCTTTGAAATTCGCCGATGGGTAAAGTATTAGCATATGATTCTGCATAATACTACCCTACGTCGAGAGCGAGTGGCACAGCTGCTGCTAGCTACAGCAGTAGCAGTAATATATGCATTTTGTTCTATCTGCTTGTGTGGTTTAGAACTTAGATTCTGGTACGCGTGAATGTGTTAATGACCGAAGCGAGATCATCACACTGATCAGATAGCTATACTGGGGCGCAACTAAGTGAGCTAACGATTGGGTCATGCCGCCACACTGCACAAACAAAGTATAAACGGGCCCGCGGCACCAACCGTCCGTTGTGCACACGTTGGCTCACGTTTCGTCCTGAACTAACGCCAGCTTGTTTCTGTAGTCTATTAAGAGCATCCATAATAGCTATCTCAAATAGCTATTAATGTGAAGCTGAGAGAAAAATAAAAATAATAATTTATTTTACCATTAGTACTTAGTCCAACACGTAATACATTTAGTTTCTTGAGATACATAAAATATCTTATCTATTTGCTTGTCGCTAGCTATTCTCTTTTCCCCACATTTTCTATCCACATAGAAAAGAGAATGAATCTAGCTAGTGAAATAGCTAGCCATTGAAGACGCCCTAAGAGACTCTCAAGAGTCATTGTATTTAGGGTGTGTTTGGTTCTGCTTTTAAAATCCGTTTCTGTTGTGAAAAAGCAGAAGTTGAACCAAATAGGTTTACCAAAATTGCTTTCGTTGTGAAAAAACAGTTTTTTAGTAAAATTTTGAAAGCAGCTTAGACCCTGCTTTTTTGCTTCAGTTTTTCTATTTTTTAGTACAAATTAAATAGCATGAATTTAAAGTGCCTTGATTGATCTAACATTATTATGGTTTGCATTGCATTGCACAATTTCATGAGATAATGTATGGTTGTTGATTACTTTATTAGATGAACTATGCATTTTTTTATTTATCTAATATATTTTCTAGTTATTTAGTTGCATCAATGTTGAGTGTTTCATATATATATATATATATATATATATATATATGTATAGAATATTATAACGATAAAAATTATGTAAGTTATAAGAAACAGTCAACTCACAATAGTTTTTTCACAGCAGCTTCAACCAAATGACTTTTAGCTTTTCCACATTAGACAACTCATGTGGGATCGGAATGGTGACTAGAGGGAGCTGAATAGGCGCCTCGACAAATTCTTGCGAATGTGATGACTTTTCCAAATCACCCAATGCACCTCTAAGAAATTGCAAAATCAGAATGATGATCACAGAACAAGACCAAATCAACAAAACCTCTTCAATTTAAGTTTTCCTCTAGATCAGAGCTTGGTGTACCGAAGTTCTCTATCGACAACTGGTTTACCGAAATATTGAGTCTAGTTTGGAGACTGAAATCCCAACAGAGATAAATCGATCTTCGAATGATTGACATGATTCAGACTTTGTAAAACAACCTAGAAAACCACCTTTGACAGTTCTACTATTTTCTGGACTGAATTAACCTTTTTGAACTGAAGCTTCAAATGTTAATCAGAACACAAGTAAACCTCATACTCACAAAGCAGAAAACCTGAATATTCAGAACATTCTCTAGAAAATTGATTACAACAATCAGATATTGAAAAACATCTCACAATAGTCCTGTAATTTCTGAAACTGAAGTTCGGAGCATTTCCTGCGCCGGAACATCTCACAAAAGTTCTAATAAAGTCAGCAACCCTAAAAACCCAGGGTTTTGAGCCCTTTAAATAGACACGCCCTAGAGGGACACTTTACAAAGAGACCCTTGAGAAAATTCAGATTAATAAAAAGACATGAAGTATTTTCAGAATTGTATATTATAAAAAATACACACATTAGACTTGACTTTATTTTATTACAACTTGACTCTATACTTTTAATATATTTTTAGAATTTTGGAAGTTCTGAAAAATACTAAAAATTTACACTTACTCTAAATTACTAGACAAAAATACACTCCTAATTACTGAAATTTAAAAACATTTAGAGATGAGACGATTTTTAGCAAAAACCGACAAAGCCTCCTCGATCGCCGACATGTGACGCCAATCTACGAACTCGACTGCCAACAAGTCTCTCCCGCTCTCGATCCCCTCGACCGCCTAATCACTTGCACTAGCCTCTCTTTCGCTGACTTAACCGTCACCCTGTCTCGACCATTCGTTTGTCCATGTCTTGCTTTATCTCCTCGTGCACTTCTGAGATCATCTCCAACTTCACCCGACATTCTTGATCCTCTGGCATCGAGCTCCCCTCTTGACCCTTGATCATCCGTCGCTGATAGTTGGTTAGCTTCTCCACCCTGCACACATGAGACAAGCCAAAACACAAAACACAACGTACACTAATCCCCTCGGCATCCACTCTCCATAACCACACATCGATCCCATCGGTGCAACCAAACCATCACTCACTGAACTTCACCAGTTCGCTCAACCTTGTCAATCACTCATCATAAATACAGAAACCACGGTGCGACCTCACTTGGTTTCACAATCTCCCCCTTGATGAGTGCATTGACAACCCCAAACAGAAACATGATGAAAGTGTCAAGTTAAGCGCGCAAGTGACCATAAAAACTCAGAAAAGAGCCGAAACATGTCACTTGGTAAAAGATCTCCCCTGGCAAAAGCTCATACTCCCCCTTAACCAAGCAATCATCCAAAAAGCATCATGTAAACCATTTCTCCCCCTTTGACAATGCAAGCATCACGATGATAAAAAGATGCAAAGAGGGGTGTGAGGGAAGAGTATAGATGCAAGATTCTGAAACATGAGTAACTCTAATTACAATACAAACAAGCATTTTCTTTGAATATTGTCTAAAATTACTGAATGAAACACTCAGATGAATACTGATGGAGGAGGGGGTGCCCGACGTTCCGTCAGGTAGGGGATAAACAATGATTTGTGGAGAACTCGACGTTGACGATCCGACTTCTGATTCACGAGATCAGCCCTTGCAATCGCTACACCACTGCTCCGTTGGTTATCAACCAAGCCTATGAATCGAAGAACACAAGAAAGAACGCAGAAAACGCAATCGAACTGAAAATTCTATTGGAATCTACGAATTGGGGTTCACTTACAAATCTGACGAAGCGGCGGCTATAAAAGCAACGTATAAACTAAACCCCAAAACCCTAGATGGCTGTAGAAACACATTATATAGTAGTTTGGGACGCACCCCTAATGAGCTCAACTAGATACATGGCCCAAAAGGCCCAATAACGCAGAAAACAACATGCTGACAGATTCTCGACTCTATCTTGTTTTGACGATTCCCGTTGATCTAGAATGAATTTTGAGATGAACCCGGCGGCATTGGAAAGGTTATGAAGTTATCTTTCCATGGCTGGGTGGAACTTCAAAAACAGAGTCCGTATGCGGCCTGGGCGATGATTTTAGTGCACGCTGCTCCTGGAATCCGAGTTGGACACGAATTGTAGTTGAATTGGACTCTCAAATTTGCTTGGATGTCCTTCCTTGTTCTTCTCTAACTCTTTGTTTATCTTCAAGTGATTTTCATTATCTCCATGGTTCCTAATAATAATAATAATAAGTAGTAATTTATTCACAAGATAATATACTAAGATACTTAAAAACGAGTTAACATGTAGATTTAATTGTCGTGCTCGAACTCGAATAATTGGATCTTGGTATTCATGTATGGTTGTATCATTGGTAGGGACGTCCTCATCATCCTCCCCTTCTTTATTTGGATTCGTCCTCGACTCAACGTCTATTAGTCCCCAATCAACTTCCATGATAATACAAGAGTTCCATATACATGCATCTCTAATATTAATCCAAGAAAGTATTTCTAAAATTGAAAATGAATGCATCTCATGGTGTAGCATGTCAAATTCAAATATATAAAAATTAAATCTAACATGGAAAACATGCACCTTAACTTGTTTCCTCATAATCATGATCTTATCTCAACCGGTGATGTTCTCATCAAATACTATCTAAACAAAAGGCATGAATAAGCATTTTTAGATTTTAGCAAATACTAACCAGATAAGCATATCCCACTCAAAAGAGCTTCAGCAAACTTTATATACAACTGATTCATGCGTGAAAGAAATATGAGTGGATTGATACCGGATCCCATTAAAATCGGTGATCTCCTGAAAAATCCTCATATCACATTTCTGCCGCCTACTTTTCAATCAAAACAAGACCATATCATTCTTTAAAAAAAAATCAAGGCGCGCATGTGTCACAAAAATCTGATATGAACAGAGGGACAAGCATATCTGCATATATCCAGAGCAAACACCAGTCGTCAGATCAAAATGCTATGTGCCGGTGACTTGACCATCAAGTCATATATATATATATATATATATATATATATGCCACTTCTGCTCACGCCTCTCCATCTCGCTCGCGCACACCGCCGTCCGCACCCACTACTCTCCTGCGCTTGGTCAACTCTTCTTCGAGCGAGCGTTGAGCCTATGGCGCTCGACGGGAAGCCTCCGGTGCCACCGCCGTCCCCTCCACCTACGGACTCGTGGGCTTGCGTGTGGCGCCGCTCCAAGCGCCGCGGCGGCGTCAGCGGCTGTAGTAGCGGAAGCTCTGGCGGCGTCGGCAGAGGTGGTGAATCCGAGGAGCACCTGGCGGCCAGCTGCCTCATGATGATCGCGAGCGCCGTCTGGGATGACGTCGACAGGTTCGGAGGCGTGAAGGGCGCGGACGCCGCGGCGGTTGCGTCGTCAGCGAAGCCGAGCCAGCAGCGGTACGAGTGCTCGGTGTGCGGCAAGGTGTACGGGTCCTACCAAGCGCTGGGCGGCCACAAGACGAGCCACCGCAAGCCGGCGCTGTCGGCGGCGGCCAGCGATGAGGCGCCATGCGGTGGGATCGGGGACGCGAAGGTGCACCGGTGCTGGCTCTGTTTCCGCACGTTCCCGTCGGGCCAAGCGCTGGGCGGGCACAAACGGCTGCACTACGACGAGGCCGGCGCCGCGGGGGACGCCGTCAAGGACAAGCACGTCGTGAATGACTTCGACCTGAACCTGCCCGCTGCGGCGACGGCGGTTAGGGACGACGTGGACGAGAGCTCACCACCGGAAGCGAAGAGGACGCGGATAGTGGCCTAATCCGCGGCCGCGGCGGCAGATGCCGCTTGGTCCGTCTCGGTTTTGATGGTTTAGGAGATTTTGTATAGGTTCAGATTGGCATTCAATTGTTTGATTGCTTGATTGATTTTAATTCATTCTGGTTGAGTGATGAGACTGTTGATGTGGTAAGTAAAGCTAGCGTGGTTGCTTTTAATTTTTGACAAGTGCAGTAAAAATAAGTGAACAACGCTGTTCAGTTTATGTTAGTTATACTAATTATTTATGATTAGTTAAGATTAGTAGTTAGTAAGTATTATTAGCTAAAAATTAATTATAATTATATTTTATTAATCATAATTAATTATTATTACATATTATTTCATACATCTAATAATTAAATAATCTGTTTGTATGGGTTGATCACCCATTCATTCCTAATCAATCCACCCAAGAACATTCTATATTATTCAGCTTCATTCAACAAACCAAACCCAAACCCAGATATTCGATCGATACACCTGTGACCGATGTATTGAGTGGACGGCCGGCGTGCACTATCCCTTATAAAGTCTCTCAAGTTAATCACTACTTTCTGGTAGAAGCTTGCTAGGTGCCTGGACCGTACCTTTCTCGTTTCCTTTTTACTTTTTGTCATTTTCATCTTTTTTTAGGAGGCAGCAGGCAGATAAGCTCTAGAGCCATCGAAGTGATGACCTGATCTGATACTCCACGACTTTCGTATTTGCACAGCAAGGGGATGACGCATCAATCTCCAGATCAGGATCTATTTGCTTGAGAAGTTGATTAACATTCCAAACTAATGAAGATTAAGACTCTCTTTTACATGACTGAAGAAGAACCAGGGAAATGAATCAAGAGTTTTCTAGAGTCCAAAGCCGTGGTGCTGTTAGGCCGGCATGAATAAGCAACGTTATCATTTACTCCGGTGATTTTATATGTCAGTCTTAAAAGTAACATCATAATTAAAGTGCACATCATTAGAGTGACAAATTATCAATTTTTTCGGCAAGAGTGATTCGGTGGCCTAACAGAGAATGTGCCTTCAGGAAAAGTAGAGGTTCAGAGTTCAAACTCCAACTTAATCTTTTAATGTAAAATTTATCATATTATTGCGTGTACGGTGTAAATTTAATAATTAATTAATTAGAAAAATATTTTTATCGGATTATATACGGATATTTCAAAGTGGTAGTATAACGTTTGAACTATTTATATTTATATAAGTTTCAAATTTAATCTTTTAATTTAGAACTTATCATATTATCCGGTGTATGTATACTGAATTATGGCATAGATTGAATAATTATTTATTTAATTAGAAAACATAGCTAGCTAGGGTCAGTTGAAACATCTAGGCAGACTGAAGATAAAACATTTGATGACAAACGATAAGACGTGTTTACTATATAAGACTTTTGTATCCACTTCTTTGCCAAAATAAACCATCTAAGACAAACAATATATTTGTAATAATCATAGGTAATTTTATGGAGTTTTTATCCTTACACCCTACATATAGCTAGGGTCAGTTGAGTTTTGTAAGACAATGGCTTATATAGCCATTATGGCCTGCCTCTAGGGGTCACGTACTAGTTGCGTCATAAATACTATCACTACCCAAATGTAAAAGGCAGATCACAATTGGTAGAGAAATTTAGCACTTAAGATATATCACTATGGGAATATAGTAGTTTGCCTCAGCAAAGCCCTATTTGCTCTCGGCGATGGTTTTTGTCGAGTGCCACACTCGTTATCGGCGAAGAGGGGGTTCGATGAGTGCATTTTATCACGCACTCGGTGAACACTATGCTGAATGCCACACTTGGCTTCGCCAAGAGCCTCACGCGGCACTCGACACAGTAAGGGGACTAACGAGCGGGGGCGACGTGATGGTCGTTTGTCGAGTGCCCCACATGGCACTCGACGAAGTGGCTTAGCCGAGTGCCCCAGATGGTCCTCGACGAAGCCACGCAACGGATAGGTGCACACGTGGCACTATGGCTTTGCCGAGTGCCACATAAAATAACACTCGACAAAGCCACCCAGCTTCGTCGAGTGCCACATGAAATAACACTCGGCAAAGCCACCCATAACAGATAGAAACGCGCCACGTGGCAAACATTTGAAGTTTGCCGAGTGCCAGGTCAGGTACTTGGTAAACACTATGGTTTGTTGAGTGTCCGTTAGTGACACTCGACAAAACCATTTTTCCTTCCAAGCCGTCGGGACTTCTAGGGGATCTATTTTTTCAAAAGGTTTGCTGAGTGTTATTGACGTGGCACTCGGCAAACATTGAACTTCGCTGACAGTAAATTGTTTGCCGAGTGTATTATAGTATACACTCGGCAAAACTTGGTTTGCCGAGTGCCTGAGGAAATGCACTCGGTAAACCCTCTGCACTTGGCAAACACTCTTTTCTGATAGTGTATATAGTGTCTGATCAATAGAAATCATATCACTATAAATCTAATTGTTCTTATAAACCTTTTCAGGCTTCCATAATCTATATTTGTAGGTCATATTTAAACAATCAAACAATATAGCAAATGACTGTTATGTTAAGGGATGCCCTCCGAATCCAAATTCAAGTTATATCTTTTCTCATAAGCTCTCAATCTCTTCAAGCTTGAATGGACCACATGTGCACTCCACAGTTGCTTCGTTCTTGTTGTAACTGTTGTTATGAACAAGCGCTACATATCCCCAACAAATGTATATTCTAATTGTGAAATATATAGTTGTGAACAACTTAGCACTGGATTTCATTAGAATTTTAAAATTGAGCATACTCAAGCGTGAGTAGTATTTCTAATCCTCATATCACATCCTGTCACATGACTTTCAAATAAAGCCGGACCTATATGACCTTCACCCACAAATGTAAATCCTAATTGTGAAATAGATGTGAACAACTTAGCACTGGATTTCATTAGAATTTTAAAGTTGAACATATTCAGACGTGAATAGTATTTCTAATCCTCATATCATATCATATCCCGTCACATGACTTTCAAATAAATACGGACCTATGTGCCTTCTCCCGCAAATGTATATTCTAATTAAACGTATTATTGAAATAGATTATTCATCGTGCTTTTGGCAATATAATTTCTTCAAAAAATTTATGTACGAATAAATCATAATAAGCAATCAATGCAATATTAATTAAGAAGATTTAAAAAAATTCTGAGAAAATATTTTTTTTTGCAAAAAAAACGTCTCAAATTGATAATCCACGCTTCTAAACCCAAACAGGCAATTACCCTGTCCTCTAGCTATGTGGACCGTTCAAATTAAACAATTATATTTATAAATAAATGTGAAATGAGTTGTTAATGGCTGTGAGGCTGCTAGTGATCAGATCAGTATATTAAACCACAAAATATTCACATTAATCCATATTTATCTCGCAAGATATACGCATAGATACATTTTGCTTCGCTGCATTAAATCTAGATATTGTTTCCATTCACTGAAAATTGGCATGTTGGATCGAAAAGAGAGGTTTCCCGAAGGCCAAGATAAGAACCCTAGTCAATGCACACAATTTCACCCAAGAAAAGCACAAGGTACAAGTGTCACGAATCCAACGGCTTGCAGTGGTGGTTATCCTTTCTTGGCAGGATCGGACGGCGGAGATCGAACGGCCCGGGATCCGGCAGCCAGCAGCCGTCGGATCGCGATTCGTACGCCGGTGGTTTGGGGAAACCCGGACGACACGGCGGGCGCAAACCCGCGACCGGATGTTCCGCTGCACGTGGGCCATACCATAACTACCTACCCCTTACCGGCCGCCGGCTTCTGGGCCCGCCCGCCGGCTGCTGGGCCCGCCCGCGCGCGCCGCCACGGTGCTGCCACTCGGCTCCCGGCCGTGCGCACGGCTCACCAGCACTGACTCTGCCCACGCCCTTCTCCTATAAATATGGCCGCGGTTGGGCACCGTTCCACACCTATCTCCTCCTCGTCCTGGTCCTGGTCCTGGTCCTGCTAGGTCCCCCTAGGTCCATCTGTAGGCCTGTAGCTAGTTGCCATGGCGAACGACGGGAAGAAGGTGGTGGTGGTGGTGCCGCCGGGGCCGATGGACTCGTTTTGCGGGTGGCGCCGCGGCGGTGGTGGTGGGGAGGGAGTGGGAGTGGGAGAAGTGTTTTCCGTGGAGGACTACCAGGCGGCCAGGTCGCTCTTGATGCTCGCAAGAGGCGTCCGCGATGAGGCCGCCGATGAGGACGGTTACGGTTGTTTGGGAGGGGTGAAGGGCGTCGGCGGCGGCGTCGAGCCGGCGCTGGGTCAGCACAGGTTGAGGCACTACGAGTGCTCCGTGTGCGGGAAGGTTTACTGGTCCTACCAGGCGCTTGGCGGGCACAAGACGTGCCACCGCAAGACGCCGCGGCTGCCGGCCCCGGCGCCGCATCATGCGGCGGATCCGGTGGCGGTGGCACCGCCGCTGCCGCCCCTCCTGAGGCCGTCGTCTTTCGGTGGGATCAGGGAGGCGAAGGTGCACCGCTGCTCGGTCTGCTTCTGCACGTTCTCGTCGGGCCAGGCGCTGGGCGGGCACAAGCGTCTGCACTACAACCAGCGCGGCGGCGCCGGCGGAGGCGACGCCAAGAAGCCCAAGCCCGCGGCTACAACACCGCGGACGGTGAAAGACTTCGACCTGAACCTGCCTGCTACGGGGACGGCGGCTCAGGACGTGAACGAGATCCCACCACCCCCGGCGGCGAAGAAGGCGCGGACGCTGTTGCTGATGATCTAACCATCATCCTGCAGCGGCGGCAGCTTATGGCAGATTCCCTATAAGATCGATCTAATGGTTTAGGGGTTCTCGTTTCGGTTAAGATCGGTATCCGAGATCGGTCGTTTGATTGCTATATTTCTTTTCAGTTCGTGTTTGTGTTTGCCGACTGGTAGTCTACTGGTATAATAAGCTATCTATCATGGCGTTTGCTATGTGGTTCTGTAATTTTAGGGTTGAATCTATATGAATCTATCGTTTGGATTGAGAATATGACAGCTCTGATCTGGTATAATAAGCTATCTATCATGGCGTTTGCTATGTGGTTTTGTAATTCTAGGGTTGAATCTATATGAATCTATCATTTGGATTGAGAATATGACAGCTCTGATCTGGTATAATAAGCTATCTATCATGGCGTTTGCTATGTGGTTCTGTAATTTTAGGGTTGAATCTATATGAATCTATCATTTGGATTGAGAATATGACAGCTCTGATCTGTGATGCTTTGCTACTCATCGAGAGTGATTGCATCGATCTCACTGTGTAGTCAGCCTCCGGCCGACGCGGACGAAGCTAGCTAGCTAGAGGTAGAAGAAGAAGTGAACTCGATCATATGCTCTAGGACGCCGAATGAGTTCACCGGCCGGGGCTGCGCTAGCGGCCGCCAGCCGGCGTGCGAGTGATGCGCCGAGTGAAGCCGCTATACACGATTACACGGTACTATACGGCGACACATGCCACGGGAGAGAGCGGTGCCGGCCGGCCGAGGTGACGCCGTCGTCGAGGTGGACGACGGCGGTGCGGCTTTGGAAGGGATAGATGAGCAATGGCAGACAATGTAGGAAATTCAACTCTAAATTTACAGTTGCCAAACATAAACTAGAGTGACTAAATTTACCATAGTGACTACGACGAAAGAACATTATGTTCTACGTAGGTATCTAACAATAATGAACTACATACGAGAACATCAGCAAAGCTGACCAAATGAAGAGAAGCGAGAAGACTCTCCACAATTATTATTGTAGCAGCAGGCGCCCGATCGAGCGAAGCGGCGGCTCGGTGGCACCGAGCAGAGCGGGCGCTGAGCGGTGGTTGGAGTGACGACAACATGGCTCTAGTGATGTGATAGCCAGATCAGTCGAACATACTATATGGTAACAGATACTGACGTTAGGTAGCTTGCAGGATGTTGAAGAAGAGGCATATGTAGGATAGTCAGATGGGTGTGGGTGTGGGTGTGGGTATGACAGTAGTGATCCGATGGAGGGATCATGAACGAACCTATGCAACCAATGTTATAAAACTCGGTGGCACGACAACGGAGGAGCGAGTGGAGCGGCTTGACCATGGAGGAGTGACGTGTTCCGGATGATGGTGAGACTTCGATATGGATGGGGGTGGTTGCTAGATTACGTGGGGAGAGAGACACGCCAAAGTTAACGTGTACTTGGGACGGCAAGCGCCGCATGTTTTGGCGGGTACGATGGCGCGCAGGGCCGACCCTAGGGCAGTGTGGGTGGTGCGACCACACCGGGCCTCCGAAAGTAGGGGACCTCCAAAATTTAGTATGCTAATAAGTCTCACAAGTATTAATAAAACTCAGTTGCAAATTAGTCATAAATCACGAACAGCAGGTCTGTTAGAAGAAATTGTTTTAAATAATCTAGAGATATTTCTCCTTTGTATTTAAACTTATTAGTGTGAGATTTGTTAATGACACTAAATTTTTCAATATTATTTTGTAATGGGGGCCTCCATTTTTTGTTCCGCAGCCCTGATGGCGCGTCCATCGGATAGCTATTTTTTGGCGCGTACGATGGTGCTTCCGCTGAATAGCTACTTTTTTGCACCGACACGCTATTGATAAAGATAGCTATTTTTGGTTCCGACACGCTATTCATGGTATAACGGTTGATACGACACTTCTTCCTAAGACGCTTTAACAAATCTTAAAGTAATTGTGATCGTCTAAAAATGAGATGTTAAGACCCTACATTTATTAGTTGTCAGCCTTTGCTCAAACTATAAAAGGTTACTATGTAATTTCCATTTCAACTTCTAAATATAAGGTGTCAAATCCTAGAGGAAATATAATCCGTAAATGCATGTACAGCTAGTTTAGAGGGTGCAAATTTAGCAGCTCAATTAAAGAATTTAATGTGGTTACTTAATTATGAGATGTTTCTACTGTTTCAAGGTATCTCTAATATTAATGCAGCTCTTTAAAAGTATGCTTAATGAAAGATATGATGTGTTTAAGTCTAATATCAATGCAGCCCTTTAAAAGTATCCTTAATGAAAGATAAAATATGTCTTCATGATAGTATCTTCAAGAGGTGTGTTCAGTAGTGTATATAGATCCTAAAATACTCTTTTCATCCTCGATCCTAGATGGCGTCTCTCATTCTCTATTCATCTGGTCCCATCTATCGGCGATAGTGATATATACAAACGAGAGCGGAAAATAAAAGATAAAAGATATAATATCTAGAGTATATACTCTAGGTGATATAAGTCTCTATCAAACTTCAATGAAGGTTTAGTTTTCTCAAGTAAACTTAAGATGTTCAGATGGTATCAAATGGCATTATATTGCTGCTATAGTGCTATATATATATATATACAAATGTTATTATACACCACGGGTGTAGAATGCTATTCTACACCGACGTGGAATGAAGGGGTTGGGATTGGGTGGGGCCGGGGGTGGGCACGATTGAGATGATCGGTGTAGAATAGCATTTACACCCATAGTGTAGAATAGCGTTCCCGTATATATATGTAGTATATATGTTACAATTAAATAAGCCTATTTTATTCACAATAATGACATCATAAATTAATTAAAACGCATCCATATTTGATCAGCTTGATAGATTAGTGTACACTATCAGGCAAGTGGAGCTAGCTGGTGGTAATATCCTTTTTACACGGGAATTAATTTATTTTTATGCCATATATAAGTTGATATAATTTGCTCCTACATATGTGTATATATGACACGCACACACACACATATACACACACACACATATATATATACACACACATATATGTGAAATAACAAATTTTCTCTACTTAATTATATTGACAAGCATGAATGCCACCACTCTACTGTGCATTCATATTAGCTAGCGAATAAGATATCTTAGAACCAGTCAAAACTAAATTTAAAAAATATTGAATCCAAATACGTGATTGGATTATATTGGCGATATTTAGTTGAGCTATTTGGTTTTTTGGTTAAAATAAAAATTTAAAACACTTTATTTTATCATATAAACTTCAGACTTAAAGCTAAAACTATATGACAAACCAATCCTAAATAGAAAAGCAAATAGAGAAGGTAATAGAAAAGAGATGGTAATGAAGAGGATATGTCGTTTTTGCCCATATTGGAATGTGTTATGTGTCTAATGACCCGTTTGTTTCAGCTTCTAGCAGCTACAAATTCTTAGTAGCTAGCTAGTTAGTCTGAGTAGTTGGTGTTTTTTAGATTCTATATTCTAGTCCATTTCCAGATTCTACAGCTACTAATTCTTATTATCTGAGTCTAGAATCTGGACCGTTTATTTTCGCATCAGATTTTAGAAGTAGCTGCAGCTGTTAGAAACTGAAACAAATAAGTCCTAAGTATTACCTGTACTAATAAGCTGCAGGTCATGCATGTTAATAGGACTGATGAAGCAACTAAGGCATGCTACTAGCAACTAAGATTATTAATGTGGATATGCATCCCATTTCTAAATTATAAACTTCCTTTAGAGAAATTTCTTAGCATATTTTAAATCAATCCTAACTTTACAATAGTCAATAAGCCATTAACTATTTGCTAATTATTTGGCTAAGCAGTCCAAACGGTGATATGGCACAAGAGCATCTTTAACTCACCCCCTAAATTTTATCTTCCTATGTGGAGCTCCTAAAAAATATTTTCCACTTACAATGAAGAGATAAATCCTCCCATACCATTATAATTTTTAAGAGTTTGACAAATATGCATGTTTCCAAATCGTTAAAATTATAATGTCACAAGCAATAGAGAATGGCTTGTGGTGTGTGGAACTCGCGGTGGTGGACGAGTTCCTCCTGGCGCTGGACCGCGCGTGCAGGCAAGGCGGCCGAACGCCGGAGAGGGTGATGATGGGATCCGGCAAGGCGTTCCGTATCACCGCAGGTAGCTCCCTGCCTCCTCGCCCTCACCGGAGTGAGCCACGGCGGGCGCTTGCTTCCTCCTCCGGCGAGGACAGCTCGTCATCTTAGGAAAAAAACATTTTTTGATGCACAGGTTAGCTGATAAGATTTGAGGCAGCGATTCTTGCTGATCTGCGGGTCTGAGAATGCATGCGCATCAAACTGTAATCGTCTTCAGAACTCGAGTTACTTGTACAAAGGCATCTTGGAAAGTTAGATATGTGACATTAT
Organism: Zizania palustris; assembly: GCA_019279435.1. Taxonomy (NCBI): domain Eukaryota; kingdom Viridiplantae; phylum Streptophyta; class Magnoliopsida; order Poales; family Poaceae; genus Zizania; species Zizania palustris. The sequence continues at coordinate 71,007,747 of JAAALK010000079.1, read as the reverse complement.
AATTTTGTGATTTTGAAGAAATATTATTATAATTCACATATTTAGATTCATATTATTATAAATTTAGAGAATTCCGACTATATAATTACAAATTTAGATAATTCTAAAATATGTTATTATAATTTTAGAGAATTTTGAAACATGGCATTACATTTTGAGAGAGTTATAATTTTGAAATGACATAAATTTAAATATACGAATTGTAATAATATTTTTTCAAAATCACAAAATTGTAACGACATAAACTGAATTCTTTCTAAAAACATTTTGTTGGAAGGGTACTGTTGTAGCAATTGTGTTAGCTACAGCACAGATTTTGTATGCGTGTATATGGTGTGTAAAATGAACCTCGAAGGGTTCTCTCAGAGGGAGAAAGAATTTATACTGGTTCGGACCTCCACTAAAGGATAATAGCCTTACGTCCAGTTTGTGGTGGATTTGACATGATATGCCTCGGTGTAGTGTAGTTATTGAATGAAAAGTGATTCTTTATTGATTGATGTAATACACAGTACAAGGAGTATTTATAACATATGAAAGGACGTTTCTAATCATCGTGTTTCTCCTAATCGTCGTGTTGTTTTCTGCCGCCGGTTGCTTCTCTTCGCGTCGCCTGTGCGTCTCCTGCATGCCACCTGCGCCATACTGCTGTAGCATGCGAAAAGCCGCATTAAGTGGCTGCAGAAACTGTTGCCGCTGCTTTCCAAAAAGTGGCACGCCTTTTGAGGCAAAAAGCTGCCGTAACACTCCCCCTTAATCGAACTTTAAACTATATGATTGATATCATATGATTCGATTACCCCAACAATCTTTATTAGGAATTTTGAGAGTAATTTTATAAAAGATAACAGTATAACTTAATATGATCTGATGATCATAAATAGAACATATATTATAAAATGACTCCCCCTGAATTTTGCAAAACACGTAGTCTTTGCATACCTATTCCTTTAACAAATCGCGGTATAAATCCTCATTTGTGATGGTATTTCTCTTCCTCTGCTTGTTCCGTTAGAGCTTAGGGTTTGTTTAGCAGGTCAAAATCTCGATCTATCCATGTTTGTTGACATATAACAGGTTAGTATTCCGAACTTCCAAACTAATCTTAAGATTGAGAAGGTGGTGAACAAAATAAAAGGAAATGTTCCAAAAGTGGAGCGTGACTTGGAAGGAATAATTCATTATTTCGTCAATGGGCCTCTCACTGTTCAATACCTCCTCCGGTTGGATATGCTTAAGTCTTAGATTAGATTACGTCACGCGAAGCGAGGCCTCGGTGCGTATTCAGATAGAGAAGCAAGGCTTCTTGAGCTTGATCATGTAATGAATGAAAAGGATATTTGGTGTGGATTCACCGAACCTACGATGGGTTGAGCCACCTACGACTCTGGGCCACCTACGACCCTAGGCCACCTTCGATCCTAGGATGCATCAGGCCAGATGTAACACCTCAAGAAATAAAAACAAATAAAATAAAAGAAAAATATTATTTAAATCATTTCTGGATTTATTTATTAAAGGAAAATCATAAAAGAACCCAAATAAAGTCAAACAGGGAGAAATATTCAGAATATGGACTTGAAAATTTTATGAGATGAACTAGAGGCCAAAATATAATTTTAGGAATTTTTACAAATTTTTATCAACAGTGATTCAACCCTTAATCAAATATATGAATTACTAGATTTATTTTAAATCAGAAAAGAATTAAAAATGCTTAATGGGCCTCAACCCTGAATTCGCCCTCAGCCCAGCCCAGCCCAACCGTGAGTCACTGACCAGTGGGACCCAGGTGTCGGCGCCGCTCCCCTCCTTTCTCTCCCGCCCGCGCCTCGCCCCGGCCCTACTTGGCAGCCTTCGGCACCCGCCTTTCACCCACCGACCTCTCGGGCCCGCCTGTCGGCGCTCGTTTTCCCCCTCGACCTCTGACAGGTGGAGCCCACCTGTCAGGATCGTCTTCCTCGTTGGAAGGGGATCCCCTTTCCTCCCCGCCGGCGATCTCCTTCCCTTTTTCGCTGCCGGCCGCCCGCGTTCGTCTGGATTCGCCCGGATCACCTTCCCTGGTCGCCACCGCTCCCCTTCCATCTATGGCCGACGCGTTTTCACGCTTATGGCAGTGCATCCGAAGCTTTTGGAAACCTCGCTGGAGCTCTCGGGAACCCCTCGGATTCCTTCCCTCCTTACGCCGGCGAGCCCCTATAAATAACCCCCTTCGGCCACCGCCCTCAGCCACACCGCCTAAACCCGAGCTAAAGCACTCCAGAGCGCTCCCTCTCGATTTTAGGCTCCTCTCCCCTGCTCCACCTCTGGCGAGCCCTCGCCGTCGATCCCGGCCCCCATTGCCCTAGCCACCGCCACCAGAGTGACCGTCGACGACTGCCCGTCCTCGGCCACATCTCCGTTGGCCGTGAACGCCGCCGGATCGCCGTCACCGTCGACCACCCGAACACCCTGCTTCATCTACCCTCGTCGCCGGCCGCCGTCTGTCGCCTTCCGTTGCCGCCGGAGGTATCATCGTGATCGCCATCCTCTCCTCTTTCCATTTTCGCCATGGGCTAGGCTCCTAGGCCCTCGCCGCCGCCATCGCCGTCGCACCCGAGGCCGCCGTCACCGGAGACGAAGGGGGTACGTGCCCCCTTACGTCGTGCCGTGCCGGATCGCGCCGCGACCGCACGATCGCGATCGGAGGGCTAGGATTAAATCCCTCCGGGATTTAATCTGGGCCCTCAGATCTGGTCAAAGGGGTATCGAGGCCTCTCGGCCGTCGATCGCCACTTAAAACCCCCGTCGTAATCTGGTGCGTCCACGTCATACCGTTTCGCCCGTTCTAATCTGGGTCGTCCATTTTCATTTAAAGGATCCCGCCTCGCATCTGGCCGCTGGATCCAGATCCAACGGTCCAGGTCGCCCGGGTCCACGCGCACAGTCACAGGTTCACGGTGAACCTGGTTCACCGTGGACCAGAGACTGTTTTCTGTTTAAATAAAATTCAGAAAATAGTTTAAACTTCAAAACTCCATATCTTGCTCATTTTAACTCCAAAATTCACCATTCAAATTTTGTTAAAACCAGAATATTATCCTCTACACATTGATGCCATAAAAACAGTATGTTACTATTACCCAAAATATTTTTAACAAATAAAAGAATAAAAACCCCTTAGGGATAAATTAATAATTCAGAAAAATAAATTAGAAAGCCCTAAGAAATTAAGTTTACTGTTTATTCACCAAACATCAGAATATTAAAACCTTATTCCACATAATAAAACCCACAAAAGTGTATGTTTAGTATTTGGTGAATTTTTGTCTGTTTATTGAATGTGTTGTTTATGTTTTTTTCCGTATCGAGAAGACTACGAGTTCATCGAGGAGCAGGAGTTCTACCCCGAGGTTCCTCCATCCCCCTTTGTTGATCAAGGCAAGTCATCGACCACCTCTATGGAAACAGTTGATCATATTTGAGCCCATGTTTTAATAAAATACCGCTATAACCCATAGGTTAATAATGCATTAGTCAAACATCAAAGCCTTACACTTATATTTATTAGATCCGCGTCCTTGTGTGCAAACCCAAGCCATGCTTATTGAGCCTTAACTCCTTGTCACTCTACTATAAAATTATTAGCTAGTGCCCAATGTACCGGCACAACTGCTATAGGATAAAAAGAATGAGTCGTAGATAGCTGGATTCTGTATATGATTTTCCCCGTTATTCTCGTCTCTGGACTCTGTTGGAGTTGGCTAAGTTATAAGTATGGTGGGTTCCGGGTGCAAGCTCGGGCATTGGTTTGTCGCACCCGGGGCACTATAAGGACCGGTCTGCGGGATCTGTTGCAAAGCACTTCCATACCAACCACAAGTCTAATGGGTAAGTCCTAACTGGAAGTATGGAATACTCCGGCTCGATGCACCATAGAGAAGGGGGCAAGGGGCTAGCCTGCAGGCGACTTGTACCGACGAGGCTCAAGGGGGGGTATGGTGGAGCTCCGATGCGTCGGGACACCATATGAAACCCATAAGAGGGTGCCGTTGAGTTGGGGAGGACTATATGGAAGGTTTTGGCACGAGTTCCCGTGGTATGGGTCATCTCGTTACACTTTGGTGTAGGTGATGAGTGCGTGCCTTGTGGGTACAGTGGTACATCTCTGATCAGAGTAAAATCAATCTTTTCGAAAAGCCGAGCCCACGGTCAAGGGCGGGTTGTGTGACTACTCGCAGTTAGTTTACAATTGGTTGAATGGATGAGTTATTCATGGCATGTAAGGACTGTTGAGCGAGGTGAGGCTGACTGTACCCCTCGAGTTAGAAGATGATGATGCATACACATGTTTACGTTTCAGTACTAATAAATTGTCCACATTAAATTGCTTTACAAATTTCTCGCTTCCGCAAAACTAGCCACTATCTCCCTTGTTATTACCTTGCATTATATTTGCATTCGGTGGCTTACTGAGTACTCCTGTACTCACCCCGTTGACTTACACCATCAGAGCCCGTCTACTACGAGGAGGATGCAGGTCTGGAGTAGCGACCCAGTCAAGGCGAGACTGGAAGAAGGTGTTCATCTAGGACCCTTACTTTATTAGTTTCTCTTCACTTTCATTCACTTTTGTATTAATGCGGTCTACGAACCGTGAATGATTGCCCGTATTGTACGAGGTCGCATGATGAACGTCTTGTTTTATTGATTTTCTATGGAATTTCAATAAAGTCCTGATTTATTAAATCGGGGCGCGACACCAGAGCCTGGAATCCTGGACTCGTCAAGCCGTCGCCCGAAAGTCATGGACACCTCAAGTTGTCGCTCAAGGGAGTCTTAAAGCCCACTGCTACGGGCCCGGAGGCGTTGTGTAGCCTTCGGAGGGGTACTCCGGTTTTTGTAAAGCGAAGCAAGACTTCGAATTTCAAATAAAGCGAAGCAAGACTTCGGGTTTTTGATAAAGTGAAGCAAGGCTTAGATTTTAAATGTGAAGCAAGGCTCCGATTTTCAAATGCGAAGCAAGGCTTCGATTTTTAATAGAGTGGAGCAAGGTTTTGCTTTAAAGGCGAAGTAAGACTTCGATTTTAAGGCGAAGTAAGACTTCGATTTTTTACTGAATTAATTACAAATTTGCACAGCGAAGCGGGGCTTCGGACTATGTACATACCTCTTGAGGTGAGGGTGAAAGGCTTGCCTCGTAGCTCCTAGGGCTTCGGAGGCCTTTGGCGCGTGACCGGAGCCCTTTGCCAGAGGGTGCACTCCGAGGCGCGAGGGATGGTGAAAAGCGAGAAAGGCCTTCGAGCTGCACTCGAAGCCCCTTGCCGGAGGGTGCGCAGAGCTAGAAAACTCCGAAGCTCCCCCCTCAAGCACACTTTGAGACATAGGCAGCGGCAGAGAACTTAGCTTTTAGTACTAAGATCCCTACGGACGGCGCCAACTGTTGTAGCAATTGTGTTAGCTACAACAGGTTTCTGAGTGTATAGTGTATAGAATGAACCTCGAAGGGTTCTCTCAGAGGAAGAAAGGATTTATAATGGTTCATGCCTCCTTGAAGGGATAATAGCCCTACGTCTAGTCTATTGTGGATTTGGCATAGTTTTGCCTCTGTTGGATCTAATGGATCTTTTTTTCTATTACAAGGGCATGACCCTGCTTTTATAGGCACGCAAGCTAAAGGAAAAGACCTAAATGCCCTCTACAGGTCATAGGCCATATAGGGGCAAGAAGGGAAAAAAGACTAGACTACTACATAAACAGTCTTATAGCTTTACAGACGTGTCAGATAGACACCAACTCTGAATAGCTAAATGACATACCAGGGGCAGTGGGGACCCCGGTATTGCTTTGCACAGTAGCAGAGTCGAGATATGTTCTTGATTCGAAGTAGTGGGCACTTCGAAGTACGCTCTGAACTGAACTCCGAATGGACTCCCGGAGGCTTAGCTTCGAAAGGGACCAGAGGGGGTCCGGAGGCTGGCTCTGGAGAACCCCACAGGAAGCCCGGAGGCTTGACTCCAGAGGCCTTCGAAGGGAGCCCAGAGTCTAACTCTGAAGGAAGCCCGAAGGCTTGACTCTGAAGGGCTCCGAAAGGAGCCCTGAGGCTAACTCAAGGCAGGCTTCGAACGGAGCCCGGAGACTTGGTCTAGCTGCTGCGTGGAAATAACTTCGGCAGGAGGGATCTGCTTCGGGGGTGTTAGGCTTTGGGCCCAAGGCCTACGGAGGCTAACGTCATTTGGCCTCTGTTTAAGGAAAAACTTAATCCCCCAACAAACACACCGATGACATATTGGCAAACTGTGAAAATTGTAATGACACAGAAAAATTAACCCAAAATAGAACCAATAGAAATCAAGCGTATGTTGTGAGCTTCAATTGTTCTTTTGTAGTGTGTTAAGTGCTTCTTTGTTTGTGTTATCACCTTAAATTACAGGTGCACAGCAAGCTTCTAGGCAGCAGTATAACTTTCAGTTTTCAGGATAAACTTTTCTTGTCTTTCTATTAAGTCTATTGGCTAACAATTGCATTGTCTGCATGGCTACATCCAAGAATTACTTGCATGTTATTCAGAGATTTATGCCGGCATTTCTTTTAAAGAAGTCCGGACTCAGTTTTGTTTGAAAGTCATGTGACAGGAATGCGACACGAGAACTTTTCTAGATATATCACACATCCTAATATTACTCTCATCCGCGTGATCTGATACCGTGGTATTCACGTCCCTTTCATAATTTATGCCGGTATGGAACTAGAAAGAGTGAGTTTTTGGTGTGCTAACATGGAATGCTATTATTTTAACTAAATGTAATTTGGTGAGCCGTACCGTTACATATCAGTTGTAAGTAGATGATAATATATTATTACCCTGTTTATGCTAAACTTAAAAATATCCACCCTTTGTAAGGGTGAGGGGGATTGAATACCTATTATGCACAACTAATATCCGCTCGACATAAGTTATTATCCAATTCAAAAATCCGAACCATAACTCAAACCATTTTGATAATTCAAGTCCTCGAGACCTAATTATGCCAACCATATATAATTTATAAGTAAAAATTAATTTTAACAAGTATAAGGTTTCTAGATAATTTGAACTTGTACATGATCGAGGACAGATAGATTACTTTGTTTAAATATAGAAAACCACTGTCAAAAGTGCAAGCTATACACTAGAAATCTAGAATTCAGAAATCTAGATTCTGAGACCGGTTGACTTGTAGAGTTGTAGATTGGATGAACTTGGTCAGAGTCTTGACTCCTCGAACTTTAATTTCTCCTATGTCTTTCAATGAACTGTTAACCTCTCTCTTCTGTTTAGTGATCGGAAGTCTATAAAGATCCGATTTTGATTGAAAATCAGGCGTTAAAAATAAATTATCTAATACTATATGATTTTAAAACACAATAATATTATTAAAGATGATGTCTTTGAATACTTTATAACATTTTGAAGAAACTTATAATGTCGAAAAGAGAGACCACCGTACACACGTTTGCCGACGCGCCGCCGCCGCTCGGTCGGAGCTTCCTCGACCGAGGTGTCAGCGCTGTCGCCGTACGTGTCGCGGCCGGCGGCAGGTGCTCAGCGCGCCGCCGCCCGCCGGGCGCAGGGCGCGCGGCTAACGAGGCCGGAGTGGGCTGCCGGCTGCCGCACGCGGCTAGCTAGACGATGTGACCAGAGCGGTACGTGCGCGTCCCGGCCGGACTGACCTTGCCACGGCTGTCAGATCGATCACCGCGACTTGCACCGAATGCTTCACCGGGAAACAGCTGCATATTCCGCCAGTGGCCAAAAGAGACGCGGAGAAATCATCATGGAGGAGCTCGCCGGCGCCCGGCGGCCGGCCATCCAGTCGGAAATCGTCTCGATGGTGTAAAGCAGTCAGCGCGCCGGTTCTAGGATTTTAAGGGCTCTCCTCCTGCCAACGACACTCTAAACCATAAGTCTTATAATATATGAGCTAATTTTATTTGTAATAGAACGGTAGTAAATTCAATAATATATTTTTAATTTAACATGTCTAATAATTATCAACAGTGAGAAATAATGTAGACTAAAAAACGTTATATTTGTACTTGTATAACTAATATGATTACCTTAAATAAAAATAGAACTCCATCGTATTTCTTGCTTCTTATAAAAAGATATTTCTTCGGACATTTCTTAATACAAAATCATCAAGGACGGTATTGAGATTAATAGTGTCAAAGATATCTTTCTTTGTGGTGCACATAGCCAAGTCATTTAACCTTTTTTGTGACATAGTTATCTCAAATAGTTCTTCAACAATTTTAATTTTGAGAAACTTCTTTCGGTGGAAGCTACAGTCATAGGTATAGTTAAGAGAATTTGATAGGTAACTGAAACATTTGGATAGCAATCTGCATCCATAACAAACTTGAGAATCTTAGGTGCTGACATCGGAGAATCCGGCAAAGTCACTTGCAACACCTTTATTTTTTAAAAAAATCATTGATCACAACATTGGAAGAGTTATCATGAGAAAATTTATCTACAAAAATCTTGCAGTGCGCCCAAAGATCAACTTCATCCAATGATTTCAAATTTTCTAAGTTGAACAAGAACCCAAAGACAATATCAAATGCCGTCATCTGCTCAAATCTAATAGTCAATAAAGCAATTGCATTATCAATCATAACTAGGAAGTACTCTTTTTTAAAGGAGTCCACAGTAGATTGTTGTATTTCCTCGTCTTCATCTTGCTCATCAAAATATCTCTTTCTCGTTCGTTGACGTTTTGTAGGAAATATTAGCTCTATATCCAATTCAAATGCAATGTTTTTTGTGGTATCCACACTAGAAATGACCTTCATCTTTATACTTCTTAAAATATAACACGACACCTTCAATGTGTTTGAGAGTAGCATCTATACTAATAATTTTAAAACCTCTGGTTGATGACGATCCTGTATCAATGTATACTATATATATATGGGTTTGGGCCCCTTCTCGACATGGTCCTCGGACGTCGCACAGTTTGGGCCCCTTCTCGACATGGTCCTCGGACGTCGCACAGTTTAGGCCCCTTCTCGACATGGTCCTCGGACGTCGCACAGTTTGGGCCCCTTCTCGACATGGTCCTCAGACGCACAATGTAGCCCCCATAGGGCTGGCCCTGAAAGCAGTGAGTCAGTGAGTGGTACTATACACACATGGTTGCACGCGAATGTGCGGATCCACGCATCCCGCAAAGCGCGAAAAGCATGGCGAAAAACACTCGCCATGACGAACGCGAGGCGCACCATCGCACCGCATTTCACCCGTCCGATCCCAATCCGACGGCCGGTGATCCTCCCGACCGACCGACCGACCGACCGCGGAGACACGTAGCCGCGCCCCGCGTCCATGGAGGCCGGAACTGCCCGCGGTAACCTCACCTCCCGGGTTACCTGGGGTGGTCACCTGACCTGGCCCTCTGGTTACCCTGCTTATATACTCCGCTCCTGACTCCATGGCTCAGCTCGAGAAAGGGGAGGAGGTGGGGAGCGGGAGACTACGACGGTGGCGACGAGGATGAGCTGCAACGGTTGCCGGGTGCTGCGGAAGGGGTGCGGCGAGGAGTGCGTGCTGCGGCCGTGCCTGCAGTGGATCGACGGGGCCGAGGCGCAGGGCCACGCCACCGTCTTCGTCGCCAAGTTCTTCGGCCGCGCCGGCCTCATGTCCTTCCTCACCGCCGTCCCCGAGCCGCATCGCGCAGGTAAATTTGGGCGGAATTCGTAAAAGATGGGTTTTTGCATTTTGCGAGGTCGGTGCACCCGGCGCCGGCCGGCGGCGTTCGAGTGTTCGATCTTGGCTGATGTACAAGTGTGGCGTGGTTGCAGCGCTGTTCCAGTCGCTTCTGTACGAGTCGGCGGGGAGGACGATCAACCCGGTGGGCGGCGCGGTCGGTCTGCTCTCGGCGGGGAGTTGGCACCTATGCCAGGCGGCGGTCGACACCGTGCTGCGCGGCGGCGGTATCGGCCCGCTGCCAGAGCTCGACGGCGGCTTTAAAGCGGGTGACGACGTCTCCGCCAGGGGACGCGGCATGTTTGCCTCGACGGCGAGGCGGGCCGTGGGTTGCTCTACCTTCTCGACGGCGAAGCGGTCGGCGAGGAACCCAGCCGCGCCCGACGCCGACGCCGCGGCCCAGACGGCACCGTCGTGCGACCTCGGCCTGTGGCTCATCCCCGGGTCCCCACCGACCCCGGAGGAGCGGAGAGCCAGGCGGGCCGGCACGCCGTCGATGAACTCCGAGGGCTCCGTCACGACGTGCGTCGACGGCGGCGCCGGCGAGAAGGAGCCCGAGCTGCTGAACCTTTTTGTCTAGGCTAGCTACCTAACCTAGTAGAGACCGAACGCTCAATCTGAGCCATCTCCCATGCTTTCCTTTGCTTTGCTCGGCGCGTGTGCTGCATCCCGGCGAGGCGGCGAACTGCCTGACGTGACGTCCTATCGCCGGCGACGTGTAAAAACCGCCACCTTGACCATAAATCTATTATTACCTTTCGTTTCTTCTCTACTTTGTTAGCAATAGCATCAATCAAAAGTCAAAACGAAACCGAACAAAAATCCGTCTCCCCGATCGATCGATCGATCTTATCAGTAGCTCAACTATCAAAAGCGTACGTGATTAGTGTTGGCCAGCTACTGCATCATCATCAGCATGGCTAATTTCATATCAATAATCCAAGTGGTCGTCCTGAAACTCCGGTCGACTCATCGTGTCGGAGGTGGTGAGTGGGGTTGGGCTGCTGGATGCCTGGATAGTTCAGCTTTGCTCAGGTTTCGAGGCGGGTGCGGGCGCGAGCGCGTGCGCGCCGCGCGCGACGACTTGACGCGACCCGCGCGCGCACGGCGCGGCGACTTGACGCGACCCGGGCGCGCCGGCTGTCGCGGCGGGTGTCGTCTCGGGAGCCCAACCCGTTGGTCGTCCAAACTCGCGGCATCCGTACGTGTGTGCTCGCCATGGGCGACATGCTGCTGGACATACGTACGTCTTGAGTTTTGAATTTGATTTTGGGATTGTTTAAAAATGGTATTTCTGATGTTTTTTCTTGGTTCTCCAAACTCGTTCTTGAGAGTGTACCTCTTAATCCACGTAAAGAAATGGTATCCATCGATCGATTCCAATGGAGAAAACATGGGAACATCTGATCGCATCGAATCCCAATTAGAGAGGAGGATGTCAATAGCTTAATCCCCATCACAAGAATTCTTCTACCTGTTTTTTTGGTAAGATTTAATTGGAAAAAGTCATCGGTCGAATGTAAGGAAGATATTATGGTTCTCCATCGTCTATATTGTTTCTATGTATAACATGTTATATTGTCTAATTCAGATATAGTGATCTCTCTAAAATTGTTTTTAGGAGAGAGAGAGGCGAGTGGGGAGACGTGGACGGCAACACTAGTGGGCGGTGAGATGCTGACGATGATGACGTTACGTCGGGAGGCGTACGTCGGTGACACCTTTGACCGGCAGCGAGGGAGAAGCCAACGATGATGTCGACTAGCGAGGATGATGTCAGTCGGTGGCCACGTGTCTATATTAATTCCTTCTCTCTAAAAATATAAAAAGGGAGTCTGTGTGCCAAGATCCACCATAATTGTGTAATAAACGACAGTGTACCACATGGTGCTCGTAATATGGATTTGATTAGGATCGTTAAACTCACTCATTATACTAACAAGCTAAAACTTGTGCTCATTTCGTTAGAAAAATAGAACGAGCTAAGCTGAATCGAGCTAATGAGCTAATGAGTTTTTTCCCAACCATAAGTACAAGTGATCTGCCAAAACTATGCTAGGCTTTTGGTTGAAATATATATTGCCTATCAATTCTCGTGCGTTATTCCGATCAACGTAAAGAATTGGTATCCATCGATTCCCATGGAGAAAACATGGGAACATATATACATATAATCACATCGGAATCCAATTGGGGAGGAGCTAGGATGCCAATAGCTTCCCCTCACAGAATTCTTCTACCTATTTTTTTCTAGGTAAGATTTAAATGGAAACAGTCATCTGTCGAATATAAGGAAGATATTACGGTTCTCCATTTCTATTGTTTCTCTGTATAACACGTTATATTGTCTAGTTCAGATATAGTGATCTCTCTAAACTTATTTTTAGGAGAGAGAGAGAGGCAAGTAGGGAGACGTCGACAACAACACTAGTGGGCGGTGAGATGCTGACGATGACGACATTATGCGAGGAGGTGTAAGCCGACGACACCTTTGACCAGCAGCGAGGGAGAAGTCAACGATAATGCTGACCAACGAGGATAATGTCAATCGGTGGCGATGTGTCTAAATTAATTCCCTCTCTCTAAAAATATAAAAATAGGAGTTTGTGCGCAGAGATCCGCCATAATTGCGTAATAAATGATAGTGTACGAGAGGGTGCTCATTATATGGATTTAATTGGAATCGTTGAACTCGCTCATTATACTAACGAGCTAAAACATGTGCTTATCTCGTTAGAAAAATAGAACAAGCTATGCCGAATCAAGCTAGTCACGAGTTGATCGAGCTAATGATCTATGATTTTTTTGCCCAACCATAAGTACGAGTGATCTGCCAAAACTATGCTAGGCTTTTGGTTGTAATATATATTGTCTGCCAATTCTCGTGAGTTATTCCGATCCACGTAAAGAATTGGTATCCATCTATTCCCATGGACAAAACATGGGAACATATATACATCTCATCGCATCGGAATCCGAATTAGAGAGGAGGATGTCAATAGCTTCCCCTCACAAGAATTCCTCTACCTTTTTTTGTAAGATTTAATTGGAAAAAGTCATCTGTTGAATATAAGGAAGATATTATGGTTCTCCATCTCTATTATTGTTTCTATGTATAACACGTTATATTGTCTAGTTCAGATATAATGATCTCTCTAAACTTGTTTTTACGAGAGAGAGGCTAGTGGGGAGATGTCGACGACAACACTAGTGGGCGGTGAGATGCTGCCAACAATGACATTACGGGGGAGGCGTATGTCGTTGTCGACAACTTTGACCAGTAGCAAGGGAGAAGTCAACGATGATGCTGACTAGCGAGGATGATGTTAGTCGGTGGTGATGTGTCTATATTAATTCCCTCTCTCTCTCTCTAAAAATATAAAAAAGAGAGTTTGTGCGCTGAGATCCATCATAATTGTGTAATAAATGATAGTGTACCACGGGGTGCTTGTAATATGGATTTGATTAGGTGTTGGGAAGTACTATGGACGAATCTTGATGGTTATCTCTAATTAGGAGATAATGAGAGAGTTTTTAGACATGTTCGAGTCTTCCAAAAGATAACAATCATCCTCATGTATGTATTATGAGTTTTAGGACGTGAATAGCCTTAAGCGTATGAAAGTTTTTCAGAGAGTATCTCTATGCAAGGACGTGAGTCTCTGAAAGCCTTCAAAAACTTTTTCTTTTGCAGTCTCCCTTCGATCCCTTTATATAAGAGGGATCAGGAGTTATAAATGGTGATTAACACGTCTAACAAATAACTAGTTATAAGAATAAACAATCAGTCCGTGAGTAATAACTCTAAATATAACAACACTAATAACTACGGAATATAGAGATTTGGCAACCTGGCTCTTAATGACGATCATCTGAGTAAGCACGGGTGGTCGAGAAGACCCTTTTTCGAGTGCTAGACTTGGAGCCTTCTGACCCTCAACCACATGGAGGATACTAATCGTTGACCAGTCAGTTTAAAACCACTCAGGAGGTAGCGACGGTGGATAAGTTCATCTAACAATTTCTTTGGACAAACTCTCGGAGCATTTTTGAGATAATCATATCCAACTCAGCCACAAACCAAACGCATGCTATCCGCCCTGAAAATTGGATATGAAATAATTACATCCACATTCATCGAATCATTATCTTATTCCCAGAAATTAAAAAACCGTACCATTTTAATTAAAAAACAAATGGCTTTGTGAGCCCCGGCTTTCCGCGGCGCGCGGTGAACCGGCCGGCGGCGGACCGGGACGGCCGCGTTTTCTGATCGGTCTGGCCCAACCCCAACCTCACTGCCTTTGTCCTCTCCTGTATTATATAACTGGGCCGGATGATGGCCATGCTTGCTTGCTTGTTTGCCTCGAACAAAACTACTATACGAAATGTGAATGGTACTCTCAGCTCATACATTTCATTTCAAGCCATATAAATTCGTGCACTCGAATGTTCGACAAATGAACCGCACCCCAATCGAAACTCCAAAGTCTGTGTGGTTGTGTGGTTGTGTCCAATGTCCAATCCAGATGGCATTAGCTCTGAATTTGGTTTTTGGGGATGGCAGTAGCAGTGTGCATGCGTCGACTGTCTGAAACTCTGAATCCGGAACGAAATGCATCTTGATCCTTCCATGAGATGATAATGTCGACAAAGTATCGGTAACATTAGAGCTAGTCATGTGATTACCGTGCACACAGGTGTTTGTTTTAGCTTGCCAATCTCTGATCCCAATTTGTTGCTACAAATATACAAGACGACTCCAGGGTTAGCAGTATAAGTCCTTCCTCTATTTACCATTTTTACGGTACCAGTAGAATGTATTCTAATAATTGATCTTTAATTTTTGAATGTTTCGGATTAATTTCTATTGCTAATCTATCGAGGGGTAGTAGAATGTATAGAAGGCAAAATCGTCCAAAATTTTTTATGTAAGGGTTAAAGTGGTAATTTTCTCGTGTGAGACCCTTCGAAAAATGGAGACGTGCTATTACTATATAAAAAATCACTAATAACGATTATATTTAGATTATAATCAATTAAAATACTAATCTATCATTTTAAAATCGACGGCTATGATTGATATATGGAAAATATAATACTAGTAGAATGTATTGTAACAATGCTTCTCTCTTTCTCAGAGCATGAAAACTACTTGTCGAGAGCAAGGCTAATGATCTAGCTAGTTGTTGGTTTTATACTTGTACATGTTATATGTAGCTAATCTAATTGTTCACTCGTATAATAGTTAATTAGATATGTATACTATACATTTATCTATCACGCCATCTTACAAAGTTCATAGGAACCTGTGTATCAATAGGCTATTAGCTAGTTGTTGGGAATATGATTCTAGGTTCCCTCCTAAGTGGTTTTATCACCAGCTACCTGGTAGACGATCCTTCTCCGGAAGACTGGTGGTTAGGGGCCCCGAGTCTCTAAATGTCTTGTAGTCGGGGAATCACCTCTCGATCAATCACTGGAATTCAACGGTTGACTTTGAAGACCGGGCCATTACCACTCACCATAAAAGCCGTCATCAAATATAGCGGTTATTCTAAACAGTCATTACCTACCATCTGACTCATTAGTAGGATAATTTATCATCATTTGTAATTCCCGGTCCCTTTTGTATAAAGAGACTAAAGGGAGCCTGTAAAAGGCATACTCACACAAGCTAGGTCACACGACATTGTGTGACACACATACGTCTCGAGAGATATATTCTTCCTCGATTATACATACACAGGAGTAGGGGTATTATCCTCCGGAAGACCTGAATCTGTCTAAACTCCCCGAGTTCTCTTTTTTTCCTCTTTCATCAAGATAACCATTGAATCACCTTCGTGACTCCTCTTTGAACCTACACAAATCTCACTACGAGTACCCCTGTAGGCTATTGTTGTTCCCACGCAACGACACTAGTAGCCCGCTTTTCTTCTCTCTCCTTTATACTTGTGTCATGTCACATATAACTAATCTAATAGTCCATTTATATAATAGTTAGTTAGCTATACACTATACATTTAATGTGTAACCTCTCGTATCATCTCACAAAGTTCATTGAAACATGTGTACCAGTGAGCTGTTAGCTAGTAGCTCGCTTTTCTTCTATCCGCTTCCTGTAAAATCCATGTTTAAAAAAAACAAAACAACGAAATAAAGAAAAAAACACACGCACGCACTCAGGCTGCAGCCAGCCGCGTGGCCGGCGGCCACTGCCGACGCACGCCTGCGATTGGCGCTCGGCTGCGCGCCTGTGCTCTAGCCGCTAACGCCGCCTCGATCCCTCCCCTGCTCCTGCACACGCTGGCGATTGGCCACTCCTCTTCCACAGCTGCAACAGCGTCTCCTCGCCTCCCGCGCGCCTAGCTCATGCATTGGCTTGTTTGCCGCCCTAGTCACCTCACCGGTTGTAGCTCTCGGCCTCCCGTGCGAATAAGACTTTCCAAGCATGCCCAACGCCCTACACACTCGCTCAGACCCCTAATCCCCTGAATCAAGCTCTCGGAGCACCGAAGTTCATCGTCTCTCCACCGGAGACCCTCGTCGCTGCCGTCGCTCCCGATCTAACCGAAGGTATAACTTCCACCTAATTCCTTGTATCAGTAGCTTCCTTATACTCTAGCAATCATGTTCCATGGGTTAGCCATGGCGGAACACCACCGTAGCTCGCCGGCGGCATTGAGCCATGGAAACCTCTAGGCATCACCGTGGGTAGACTTGTTCGGGCCATTATAGGTAGATCAGAGACCATGAATAGCTTCCTGCAAGTTCTAGTACCGTGAAAATGTCCATAGCTGGACGCCGGAGTACCCCCATCGCCCCCAATGCCACCCCTCTGCCCTTTTACCCCCTTTTTAATTATGAGTAAACCATAGCTCTAATTGGAAATCCAACCGTAGATTATGTTCATCATGGTATGTTTAACCTACGGTTAAAATTTGGGTTCAATCGGAGTTAAAACGTAGAAGTTATACCCTGAAGAAGTTTCAGCCGTCCGCATCGTCTTCAACCTCCGGCCACTGCTTCCTTTTGTCCCTATGCTGCTGCCAGGTGGGGCCGCGCACGCCAGCAGCCCGCAGGCACTGGCAGTGGGCCCCACCGACCTGCCCCTTGCGTGTGCACTGCGCACTGCTTCCCGGGCTGGCCCAATAGTAGTGAATAGTGATTTTTTTATTTTTCGGAATTAAAACAGCACCAGCCCATTGGCCCAATAGCAGTGAATAGTGATCTTTTTATTTTCGGAATTAAAACAGCACCAGCCCAATTCAGCCCAATAGCACACAGTACCTTTTGTTAATTTCAGAAAAATGTTTATACTTAAAAATTCATATAAAATTTGTTATAGATCCGATTAACACCGTTCAAATTTCTATAAATTTCTAAAATTATAAACTTTGATTTAGAGTAGTATAAAATTATTTTCCCCAAAACTTTTCATGTATTTTATTTATATAATGTTGTTTGTACTATAGTTGCCGACGCCGAAGACACCCGAGGCTACGATCCCGACGATCCCGAGTACCCCACGGTTCAAGGCAAGTCTTCCTTTGAACATCCTTGATCCTATTGCATTGATTGTTCCACAAATTTATATATGCATGTTTAGGATTAAACACGCACGTACACTATTAGTCAATTGCTTGGGCAATTAAGACAAATAAAACCTACGTTTGTTATCAAGCCTCCTTGATAATTGAATACCATGTTTACCTTGTCGCTCTAAGATTTATTTTTACATCCATGATTTAATTTATTATTTTAATTGCTTTTAGCATAATCCTTGTCAAATGGGTGCACTACACATACACTTACACACTTATATCAAAACATGACGACTAGATGTAGAATGGATGGTGATGATGTGATTTTGCAAATGTGTTATGTGAAATGAAATTGTGTGTGTTACAAAGACTATTAAGGACCGATTCCTTGGGAAAGCATGAGCACAACATCGTGCAACCTTGTGGGTACGTGAGAGGTGCCCCTGGGCTAGTACTTAGTGGGTTTGGGATAGCCTGATTGCCGATGGATGTGGAATCACCAGGTGGCTCGTGGTATTACCTGAAAAGTCCCTAACGGGCACGAGATTGTGGTTGTGATTCGAGGAGTTGAAAGTGGAGCATCCGTGTGATTCCCTAGGGATAAGAAGGAAGACGTACTTTCCGGATCCTTGACCGTGAATCCATCTAGGTGGCAGTGGGATATCCTAGGTTTGCTTTGGAAAATCTTTGTCTCGAACCTCCTATACCGACGGGTAGCGGAGTAGATTTTGAGTCGCAAGGGTAAAGTGTGCACCTTCAGCTGAAGTATGATCTGTTCGAACAGCCGCGCCCACGGATCGGATATGGGCAAGTGATTTCATGTATCTTCCCTAGCGTAGTGTTTACTTGTTTTCAATTAAATGGGAAATGGGTTGGGACGTTACCAGAGTATACCGGTGGGTATACGACTAGCCTTTGTGGCTGGATAACGTTCCTGTGTGGAGCGGGAAGTCGAAAGGCTTCATAGGGAGTGATGTGAGGTGTGATAACTAGTTGAGCGTTAAAATGACTTGGGATGAGCTATTGTTAATGGGAATGCTTTCCCGATGGATGGGTAAGTTAGTATCGAGATAATGAAATAAGAGTTATGTTGTTGAGATGATGATCATGATATGTGGAATTGATGAAAAGTTGTGACTTATGATAAGGATGGAAAATGAGGTTGGGATTTGTTGCAAAGCAATCCCGGTTGGTGAGAATGTGAGAATTAGTTTAGTTTATGAACTATTGTTACTTTATGTGGGAACGGTTAGAGGTTGGGACCTCTATCCATAGGTATTAAGCACTTAGAATTTATAAACTATAAATATTCCCTTAAGAACCATAGCCGCTCTTTGTATCCTGCATCTATAATACTTCCAAGACTTGCTGAGTACTCTTGAGTACTCACCCTTGTTTTTTTACACCCCCAGAGTTCGTTAACCTGCCTGAAGATGAGGATAACTTCGAAGATGAAGGAGTTGTCGCGGTTGAAGATCCAGAAGAGTAGGGGTTTCGGGCCTAGTCCCCAAGTAGTAGTTGTTGGTCAGTAGTTTCAGCTTTTGGGTGATGTGTTGCTTCCGCTGAACTCTTTTGGTATGTTTGTCGCTGCGAGGTATGCCTCTATTTGCAGCTATGTAAGACTTATGTGATGTAATATTCAGGTCTGCAATGAAACTACTGTCGAATGGAACGTTTTTATTAAATTCGTTCATCTTCGATGAAGTACCGGCCCGTCCCGCTCGATGGTATTTCCGAGCTCCGGGATGGGTCGTTACACTTCCTCTCTCCTCCACCTCAACACTAATCTAATGTGGCAAGTCTTGCAACATACTTACATCAACTTATTATACTCCTCCATGCACATGACACATGGATTTGAGATTTTGAGTGACACATACCCTAGCTAAACAATGATTGGAAAGAAGCCAGTACAAGTACTAGCTCCAAACTACCACGCGAACACCAGCAGACACAGGAATCACAGATCACTGGTGAGTGGCGACTGATCAGTGAGCAACCATCAACTAATGGAATCACACAAACACACACATGGAGTCACTGACAACTAAACTATGCACGCAGCTGCAAATTCCTTCTGCATGAGCTCAGAATTAATCCCAAGCATTTGTCCTGACCCATTTGGACTCCTCGTATTCGGGGCATATCCACAGATGGGAAAGTGTATCTCAAGCTCGAGCTAGCTAGCACATGCAGCACACTCCTACAGTCACAGTCCTCCTCTCTTCTTTGCATGCATTGCTTTCGCATGGATGCCGCCGCACTCAACACATCTTGTTTCTTGCCGTGTCCTCTTGCAAAAATCCATGGGGATTCAGTAGCTAAGAGGAGGATTTGCCCTAGAAAAAGCTCAAATGCCTCAGCCTAGTTGCTTGTCCACATGCTGCTTTATTCCTCTACTTGAGCTAAAACAATTGCACATATATATGCACTAGCTAATCCTCCTCTGTGACAAGGAGAGAATTGCACCTTGAGAAAACTTAAAAGCTGAAATGACCTAGCCTAGCTGCTTGTCATCTTGCATTTGTAGCTTTAGCAAAATAAAACTTGTTTAGTTAGCGCCTGGTGATCAAGGAGAGTAATATAATGGCACGACCTTAACCCTACCTTCTTCGACCTATCTGCTTTCCATGAGATTCTTCTACTGACAAAGTTGGTCACCTTTCCATGCGTGAAAAATAAGATTGTTGAATCGACTTTTCTAGGGCGTACCGTAGTATGTACGTAGTAACATTGTTTAATTCTAAAGGACAGCTAGGGTGCATTCTAACGACGGTATTATACTAAGTATGTGTTTGACAGTGCTCCAGCTTCTTTGTCCTGTGGAACTAGAACAAACCAAACACTTTTCCTGAGGAGTGGATATTACTGAGAGCACGCTCCAGAAAAATGAACTGGAGTAGTGGGTGGTGGAGCAAGATCTAGCTAGTTTTAGTATGGATTTCAGGATCCGAAACTCTATCAAACAGCCTTAACCGTAGATTGAATTGATCCTAACCGTTGATTTTAAAGGACGGTTTGGTACTTTTAATTGATTATAATTAAGGCATAATTGTTTAATTAGTTTTTTAGCAGCCGACAACCAGAAAGCATGCATATGTAAATTGTCTAGAATTTTTAGAACGGGAAAGTAATAAGTTACCCTCCACATCAAAATTCTTTTTGACCATTTTGTCCTCTATAAATTCTACTACCTCTCGCTAGGGTAGTAGTAGAAATTAATCCGAACCATTCGTAAATTAAATATCAACGGTTACGATGTACTCTATAATCAGAAGCATAATTGGCATAATTGTGATGTGATCATAATTTGACCTAATCTCTGAATGAATGTAATGGTGTGAGATCAGAAGCATACACGTACGTACGCTGAATAATTAGCATAAGGATCGACACAGCATGTGGATGATTATTGTTATATTACTCGTTGATGTAGGAAAATTCCGACAAGTTAAGTAACCAACAACATCACCTTTTCAGACGATCACGACGTTAGTAATATAATTATCTTGGATGTGCGACTAGAGAGCTAGCGTTTTGCTTGAATGTGTACGCGTTGCTTGCCATTAAACGTCGTTGTTTTCTGAATTCTGGAGAGTGAGTGTTCATACTTCTATCCACAACAGATACATTAACTTGAAACAATCGTAGAGTTTTCCTAATCTAATTAAGGGCATGTTTGATTGAGCTGTAAATTCTAAAAAGTCGTTATGAGATGTAAGTTGTGGAAAATATGAGAAATTCCGAAAAATAGGGTGATATCAACTTTCCAAACTATCAATGACACGGTGGTTAATTTTTGTGAAAATTGGAGTGAGAAGATGTGTCATGAATCACCAAGTAGTCCACCCAAACAAGTATGCGAGATGGTGATTATATATATAAGGGAAGTGTAGCGCTTTTGAACCCGATGGTTGACTCTAATGAACGAGAGCAAATATTTATATTGGTTTAGGCTTTTCAAAAGATAATAGCCTTATATCCAGTATTTTGGTATATTATTTTCTGTTTATGCTTACAATGCAACACAATTAAGCTATGAAGGCTTAAGACGTCAAAAGCAAGAAGGATAAGATATCTCTGGAGAGTGCATCACTTCCTTTATATACTCAAGGAGTGAGCCCAAACCTAGGACTCTATCTCGAGCCGGTATCTTGGATATCTACAATTTCCTACCAAACTCAAGTGTTAATTCCATAATTACAAAAGATTCTGGTATAAGCGTACCTCTTCATACCACATATAGGGTTCGGTCCCCCGATAAGGACTTAACATTTCTTATCGAAACCAAACCCTCTTCATAGATTATACCGGACTGTAATACTGGACTTAGTCAACTCTTAGTCCAGACTGATAAGCCTAACGTGGGATATTGAGGTCCATATCCCTGACAAGCTGTAAAAGTGAGCAACTGTTATAGCTTCTCAAGTTTGTACAGAAAAGGTTGCAGTTTTTGGAGAAACTAGTTTATCCCTAAACTTGCTTGGTTCAGCTTTTAGCTTCCTGACTAAGAAGTTGGCTAAAACAGCTAAACCTAAGAACTGGCTAATGTCAGTCTCTAAAGTGTGCTTAGCAACGCATCAATTAGGTTGTTTTTCGTCTTGTGAACAAATATAATTAACTGAACATCACATCGATGTATCAGTTAATTACCACAAGAAATCATGCACCACTTCACCAGAAAGTTAATTAAGACAAATAGTTATCAGAGACACTGAATATATATATATTCAGTGTTGTTTATCATTAATCCTTCCATCCCCAAAATAATTACACTTATAGCGTTCTATTATTCAAAAGTAAAATTGCTAGGAAAGGAAAATAAACTAGATAAACTTTATTAAATTAAATGAGGAGTGGTTGATATAGCAGCAGGAGCTAGCTAGAGCAATTTGGAGTAATATAGAGAGAAATTTGAATAATGGTTATTAGAAGAAAAAAATAGTACTATGAGTACATTTATTTCAGGATAAATTTGGGATGACATTTATTTTGAATTGGGACATAGAAAATATATATTTGTTGATTCTAAATAAATCAAAACCAACACATGCATATATATATATATATATACATGTTGTATATATAGATATATACCAGTTCTTAAAAATGATATATATAGATTAGGTGCAGATTTTTAACAAAAGAATCCGCACTTATATGAGGCCACACATTATTGCAGTTTTTTTTCTTAAAATACATAAATTTTTCATATGATCGCGGGCGAATGAAAATTTTATATTAAGTATGTTGAGCTTGACGTGATCTACAACTTTATAGTTGATAACTTTTTTTATTTGAGATTATTTACACGTACAATTATGTGTTATAATTATTGATGCAGTTTATTTTGAGCAACAATTTTTAAAAACAAAATTCAAATGACCTCGATAAATATACGCTCTATATCAGAATCTTAGATATACAATTAATTAAAAGTTATCTAGAATATATGCAAAATATACATTACAAGTTTTTTAGGGAGATCGAGGTGAATCATTTTCTATAATTAAAAGAAGTCATCTAGAATACAAAATATACCGAATTTAAAATCATTACTGATTTAAATTAAAAATTTAAAATATAAATTTTGATCGAATTTCTTCGGTATCTGCTCGGTTCCAGTGTTAACCGCTATCCTGAGCACGATCGAGCATTATTCAGTCTCAAAACGGTATTATCTCTACTATTATAAAGCGCGGAGTTACTCGTCCGTCCGCTCCGTGCCTCCCGTCTCTTAAAAAACCGTGCCCCATAAAAACCGTCCGGTTCGTCGCCGCGTAGCACCCTGTAAAAACCGTCCGGCCGATTCGCGCGCCTCTAGCGAAACCCTCGCCGCCGTGCGCCCGCGCCTCGGGCCGCCGCGCGCCCGCGCATCGGGCCGCCGCCGCGTGCGCGCGCCCGCGCCGCCGCGCGCCCGCCGCGCGCCGCGCCTCGGGCGCCGCCCGAGGCGGCCTCTGGCCGCCGCCGCGCCGCCTTGCTCTCGGGCCGGGTGGAGGGGAGGGGGAGAAGAAAAGTTAGGGTTAGGGTTAGGGTTTTTGCACCGGGTCTACAACGTTTTTTATACTGCCGCTTCTGATGGGTGGCCGTTGGATGAGATCCGACGGCCAGGGTGATCCGGACCAAATCAGGCCCAGGCGGGGAGGCAAATTGCTGGCCCAGGCCCAGGTTAGGCTCCTGCGCGCGTGGCACTTTCCTGGCCTGGGCCCAGGTAGAGGCCGGCCTGGCTGTGCACGCTGCTGGGCTGGGCCAGTTTACCTCTTGGGCTGTTTTCTGGTTTTTTTAATTTCTAGGATTTAAGAAATTAATTTTCTGTTTTATTTATTCCTAAAAAATTAAGAAAAATGCCCAAAAATAAGATAAAATTAAGTTTAATGTGGGGAAAATTTTAGTAAATTTCATCATGTATTGTTTTGAACAATAATATATTATTTTGTTTCTTATCATCACAATATTACTAAATAAATGTGTTCGGAAAATATATTATGTTCTAAATATATTGCCATTAAAATTATGCATCCGTTGCAACGCACGGGCCTCTCACTAGTTGTATGTAAACACTGCTCCATCTGCTACTATATTTCATCCGGTCCAGTTCATGTGTGTACACTACTACAAACACGAACCGTAGCGGCAGACAAAAACGTATAGTAGCGACAGACATTCAGTCCATCACTACTCTAGCGTCACCGCTAACCAGGGTTGTGCTTAATTAATCCAAAAATCAGACGTTGTTTACTTGTTTAACGCACCTAGCTATATATATACTCTGGCCAACTGCACTATCAGCTAGCCATTTCAGACAAAGGAATAAAGCTCCCGACCGGCAGCTAGCTTTCGGTTCGTTGCTACCATGTAAGCATCAGTATATAACCTATAGTAACTAACATTAATGAAACTGACATGTGGTCCCAGCTAGACGGCAATAACACCACTAGGTCTGTAATTCTGTGTCGATCGCCATGCATCCCATGCACTGACGATGCACAGCACGCAGAGCTCAGCTCGACGAATCACAAACAGCAGCAGCAGAATGCAGCTAGCTAGTCACGAGGAACTCCCCGGATGGTTTAGTCTAGCTATCTAGCAGCAGAACGAACGCAGATGCACACATGAATTCACTCGTCATCAAGCAGTCGCATTGCATCATCATATCGATCCGTTTCTCCGTGATCGCCATGAGCGTACCAACGCCGTGCTTGCTTGCTTGCTTGCCGCCTTGCCGGCCGGCCGGTCACGTACGTAAACCTCGTGCATTTATGGCGCGCGGGAACGAATGCATGCATGCATGGTTTAGAGTGCAGTGCAGAACTGATCTGAACAGTGTTTCCCTACGATACATCATGAATGAATGGGAGTGGGACAGGGACAGTACGTGTGGTCATGTGGTGTGAATGTAGTACTGGTGCGCACCGCACGCGTCAAGTGTGTGACGCATTGAACTCAGCTCGCGCCTTGTTTGTCTTGCCGTGACCCCGATCAGATCAATAGGGCCAGCGGAAATAAATGGTGTACAGAGTAAGAATCTTGTAAGCATTAGCTATTCGAAATCTGATGACGGGCAGGTTGAATCAATAATCTTCAATTCGACTACTATCTGGTACATGGTGAGTAGTGCATGCGAAGAAGGATTGAATCCATTAGTTCCATGCCATTTTCTTGGAGCTCCTGCAGATCGATCATTTCTAGCTAGATACAAATCATCTACAGTTGCACATCTGCTGCTTGGTCGATCGTTTCAGTGAAATATTCCTTGTACTTGATCTCGATCACCCTTCGATCTCTGTGCGTTCTCCCAAATTTCTACTGGAATAATAGTATGCTCGATCTAGCTAGGAATGAACTGAGAACACGTGTGCACGCAGTAGTGCACGGCCCTCTATATATGCCTTGTACAAGCACCAAATCCGCGCGCGCCTCAAACAAACAGCTCAAAGGGTATAGTCGTAGTAGCTCTGCTGCCTCCTTGCTCTTTTCTAATCATCTCGTTTCGCTGCTGCGTCGTCGTCGTCTCGTCCGCTGGTGGCGGCCGGCTCGTGCAGTGGGTTGCTTCTACGACGTACCCGCGCGCGCCGCTACATGATGCAGTTCACGCACACCGCGCCACATCCACCGCCTGATGTGCGCCCTAATGGGTATGGGCTAGGGTTAGGGTTGTACCTTGACGTCGGCGCGAAGAGGAGGGCGGCGTGGCAGCCGTGGGCTGGGAGCTTGTTTCCGACGACGACGACGGCGACGACGCCGCCGTCGAAGATCTCGCTGGGGAATCTGAACAGCACGGGGTGCATGGAGCAGCTGCTGGTGCACTGCGCCAACGCCATCGAGGCCAACGACGCCACGCTGACGCAGCAGATCTTGTGGGTGCTCAACAACATCGCGCCGGCGGACGGGGACTCCAACCAGAGGCAGACGGCGGCGTTCCTGTGCGCGCTCGTGTCGCGGGCGTCCAGGACGGGGGCGTGCAAGGCGGTGACCGCGGTCGTCGCGGCGGCGGTCGAGTCGGCGGCGCTCCACGTGCACCGGTTCACGGCCGTCGAGCTGGCCAGCTTCATCGACCTCACGCCGTGGCACCGGTTTGGGTACACGGCGGCCAACGCCGCCATACTCGAGGCCGTCGAGGGCTTCCCCGTCGTGCACATCGTCGACCTCAGCACGACGCACTGCATGCAGATCCCGACGCTCATCGACATGCTCGCCAGCCGCGCCGAGGGGCCCCCGATCCTGCGCCTCACCGTGGCCGACGTCGCGCCCAGCGCGCCGCCGCCGGCGCTTGACATGTCCTACGAGGAGCTCGGCGCGAAGCTAATCAACTTCGCTCGATCTCGCAACATGTCCATGGACTTCCGGGTGGTGCCCGCCTTCCCCGCCGACGCGTTCACGTCCCTGGTCGACCAGGTCCGGGTGCAGCAACTCGTCTCCGACGGCGGCGAGGCGCTCGTCGTGAATTGCCACATGCTCCTCCACACCGTCCCCGACGAGACGGCCGGCTCGGTCAGCCTAGCGCAGCTTCCGGTGGTCTCCCTCCGGACCATGCTCCTCAAGTCTCTCCGAACGCTCGACCCGACACTGGTCGTCGTCGTCGACGAGGACGCCGACTTCACGGCCAGCGACGTGGTGGGGAGGCTGGGCGCGGCGTTCAACTTCCTGTGGATCCCGTACGACGCCGTGGACACGTTCCTCCCGAAGGGGAGCGAGCAGCGGCGGTGGTACGAGGCGGAGGTGGGGTGGAAGGTAGAGAACGTGCTGGCGCAGGAAGGGCTGGAGAGGGTGGAGCGGCAGGAGGACAGGGCGAGGTGGGGGCACCGGATGCGCGGCGCCGGGTTCCACGCGGTGGCGTTCGGCGAGGAGGCGGCCGGCGAGGTCAGAGCGATGCTGAACGAGCACGCTGCCGGGTGGGGGATGAAGCGGGAGGACGACGACCTCGTGCTCACATGGAAGGGACACAACGTCGTGTTTGCCTCCGCCTGGGCGCCGTCCTGACCTAGGAGCTTACGGCCGGCGACAAGGTGAGCGCCCGTGTACGTAGGTGTGTGCAATTGAGCATGCCTAGCTACCACTTGCATGGATACTGGATTTAGGGTTTGCTTGTGTATGCATGGTTCATGGTATGAAAAAGATGGTCTTGTGTTAAATTGGCTTTACTTGTTGATTATTTCGTAGATGATTGGTGATTTTGATACCTGTAATGGGATTATGGGAATCTCATCTCTCTTTTTCTCTCTACCCTAGAAGGAATGAACGAATAAAGAAAAAACTTGCAAACGTGCATACTCCAGAAAATTAAGAGATGTTCTTGATAAATCTTGATGAATGATCGAAGATAAACTTCGGATGACTACTTTACAATTCTGTTCTCTTGAAATGATGCAATTCTCAAGAAGAGTTTCGCCAAAAGGGCAAAAGCTCTTGCATGGTATTGATAGATGGATTTATAATTTGCATCTGTTCTTGTTGCAATCGGTGCTTCTCTAGCTAGCCATTAGCTTAATATACTGGACTACTGGTACTTAGCTACTAAAACGATGAGCTAGCCGATCAGCTGCCAATATATATGCATGTTCTTGAATTCATGCATGCTCTCTTGTTTAATTTTGAGATATCACATAATAACTTTCTTAATGCATGGCAATATCTACACAGACCAATTCACAAAGTGCTAGCTACATGCATGTAGATATATAATCTCATCTCCCTGAACAAGTATATATCCATAAGTGTGTGTATATTTGCAAATCAGACATATATATCTCTCCTCATTCTAGCATGAACAAATATGAATGGCGGTATCCAAATTAAACCACAAGCAATATAGCAGATCAAACACATCTAATAACAGACAACAAGTTAGTATTTGGAGGACAATTAAGTCAGAGTAGCGGATTCATGGAAAAGGTGTTAACTTAATTAACCACCGGTTTCGGAAATATTATTCCAAACTTTTAAAATTTTAAGCATCAGTGTCTTTTTGAATACTTAGATTGGATATACATGGAATTCATATGTGTGAACTTATCTTGAAAAATATTACTACAATAAATATAGCAATTTTATTGGGCTCTATAATGTATTCTGATAGAACAAACAATATGTTTTCGTGGCCAATGGAACTATTATAGCTATGGATTAAAACACAATTTTAGCATGGATGCATGTTTAGGTCCTATTCTATGTTTGATCGACAACACTAAGAAGTACTGTGTTGTATTATGTTGCAGAACTGACCGGCAATCGGATAACAGTTTTCAAACAAGTTATCATAGTAATCGGTCTAATTTTTAATGTTATCGATCATAGAATTTTTTTTAAAAAAAATAGTATTTTTTTTAAAAAAAACAAATTTGTACGGCGGTTTAAAAAAATCAAAAATAACATCCAGTAAGCCAACCATCGATCGACTGGTGCCACATGGCAGCCAGTCGGCAGTTGGTCGACCAACTGGTGCTACATTAGCGTCAATCAGCCGATGGTTGGACGACTAGAACCCAGGCCACGCCGTGCGCCCCGCGCCCGTCCGACTCCGCGCCAGCCCTCGTCGCCTCGGCTCCCGCCTCGCGCGCCACGTGGACAGGAGGTAGGGGGTGGCGGGCGGGGAGGGGCGGCTGGCGCGAGAAGCGAGGGTGCGGGGCGCGCAGGGGCTGACGAGCGCGGGATGCGAGGGGCCGACGGGCGCGGGAGGCGAGGGGCAGGGCGCGTGGGGGCCGACGGACGCGGCAAGCGAGAGGGCAGGGTGCGCGGGGGCGGGCGCGTGGCGGTGCCGCTCGGCCCGACACGGCGTGGGCCGAGTGTCAATCGGCCAAACATCGGTCGACTGGCGCTGACATGGCACTAGTCGACCGTCTAAGTGACGACTGGCTACCACGTGGCATCAGTCGGCCGATGGTTGGTCGACTCGATACTATTTTGAAATTTTTTAAACCACCGTACAAATTTGATTTTTTTAAAAAATACTATTTAACAAAATCTCGATCATAAATCTGAGTGGTAATTGCTTACCATGGGCTAGCGAACAGCGGTTTCGCAAACCTAATTGTAGGTGGAAATTGAAGAGAAACTGAATGTTGAAACATAATAAAATGTGGTGAATAGAAAGTCACTAAAGCCTCCGGGAATCATCAAATTTCAAGCATATTACCTAATCAGAAATTCAGAATAGGGAACAGTGTGAACTAGAGGTGGAATTCCTGTATATATACTGCGATCCGGTTCTAACGGAGCTAGCCGCAACGATCGGTAAGGGCCGCGCCGGCCGCGCGCGCCAGCGCCCCCAGCGCTCCGGCCGGCGGCGGCGACAGGAGCATTGCCCATTGGGGGCGCCACGCTGAAGCCTCGGGATTCGTCGATGCTTCGCTCGGTCCTAAAGATGGCAATGGGTTTATACCCATCGGGTTTGACTATCTCAAACTCATACTCGTTAGAAAAAAAATCTCTCTGTCGGATAACCCATATATATATGCGAGTACCATTTCTCCCCCAAACCCATACCCATGCGGGTAAAATATACCTATCGGGTACTCATACCCATCAATAAACACCACACACAAAATATGCTAACAAATAACAATTGTATATCTATCTCCACAAAAATAATGTTTCACCTAAATAGATTGATCAATCATTCAATCATAAGATCAAAGTTACATATATAAATAAACTCTCAAACATAATACATCAATGATTTAATCTACAACAATAGCAACAATAATTTAAACTCCCAAAAATATAACTTATTGGGTGATGGGTACCCATCGGGTAACGGGTATGGATATTAGGAAACCATACCCATACCCGCGTATTCGTTGGGTACAATTTTTTCCCATTAATAGACCCACGGGTGAACAATTTTACCCGTATATCTACCCTAATAAAATAAAAACTCATCGGGTTTCGGTACCCATTGCAATCTTTACTCGCTCCGCCGCTCGCCTCGGTCGGGGGCGGGGACTCGTCGTGGCGCTTCTGGGTGGTTACGGCCGCAGCAGGCCGAAGGCGACGGGCTCCGATGGATCCAACGTCGTAGGCCCACTCTGTTGTGATGACGAGCAGGCGGGAGGCGGCCCATACTCAAAGGTAGCCCATGCTCCATGCAGCTACCTTATATCATTTATTTTTTTATAATTTATTTTATTATTGAAAATACTTCAAATATAACTTATATTTTTTCATATTTGTATAAAATTTTTAAATAAAACGAATGATCGAATGTTAGGATAAAAATTAACTGTGTCATTTTAAAGTGAACAGAGGGAGGGAGTATAATACTATGTAAATTCGTGACATGTTCCTAAAATAATTTTAAACACATGTCTACGAAATCTATAGGTTTCAAACCAAACAAGCATTGATTAGATTGAGATCATACTAGAGTTCACAAAGCTGTGATAACAAATATGGTTTTTGACTATCTTGTAATGGATGGTTAATTTGTAAAAATCAATCGGTGATCGCTTAGACCTACTCAACAGTCCAAACAATTTTCCGTCTCGACTGCATACGCATTATTACTTATTACTATCATTAAAAGTAGCTCGAGTTTGCTCGCACGGCAGCGATCCACGTCATTACTTTGCGAAAAAGTCTCTGTATTTTTCGGTAATCTGGTAAGCCTCCAGCGTTTTTGCTGGCGTGGCTGCCTCACGGAGCCGCCACGTTGCCTCGGGCGGGGCTGTTTTTTTGTGAAAAGATCCTCCTTTTTGTTGCTAATTGCGTGAATGGCCGACGCCGTATTTTTACCGTCTTGTGTTTTTTGCGTTTAAATCCCTGTTTCCTAATATTTTATATGCGAAGGAGAGAAAATTCGTAAAATCGAAGTACGCTCTGAAATTGAAAAATGAGAGGGGGTTTTCGCAAAACGCCTAGCCGCCAGGGGTCCAGAGCCCCTCGTGCCTACTCTCCCATTCCCCAGTCCCCGTCCCGCACTCTCCCGTGTGTAACCCTAGCCGCCATTGCGGTGCTCCCGAGCATCTCGACTGCAACAACCGAATCCACCAACCACTGCGTGCCTCGCCCCTGCTAGCCCATCGCCGCTCCCCCTGCCTAGGCGTTCGTCGTCGCCTCCTGCCGGCGTGGCCGGCGGTGGCTCGCGCGCCCCTTTGTCGTGACCCCCGATGCCGGTGCTCACGGCAAGAGCATTCGCGCCGCACACGTGCGCGCTTCTGCTCGAACCGTCTCCATGGTGGAGGCGGAGAACTCGCACTCCAGTGTCGAATCCAACCTCCGAAGCTCTAGCGCTGCTCACGCCCACCAATCCAGTGCTACCATAAGTAGCAATGGCGTCCATAAGGTTCTTTACGATGACGCCGAGCACAATGACGGTGAACCTCCCAGCGAGGAGGTGCGGTCTGCAGCAGGAGGTTTCTACAAGGAGAATGGGACTGCAGCGGGGAGATCAGTATAGAGGAACAATGATTCTGATGCCGATGACCTTGCCTTTGATGAAGGGACTATAGGCAAGGGTGAGAATGGTGATCTCCATCCTGGTGTTGATCCGTATGTTAGGTCAATTTCTTTGCTCCAGTCAGCCGAAGAAGCACTTGAGAATGGTAATATTGAATTCCCCTTTATCATAGTTTAATTCATGAAAAAACAGCACTCCATGCTTTTTCTATTTGATTGTGACAGGCCAAGTACTCAAATGCATCTCTTTGTAGAATTTCTCAAAAGACTGAATACATATAAGATGTACTTTTGTCTTTTCATTTGCTTGATCGAAGACCTTATACTATATCAATTCATTAAAGGGTGAAATCCAGAGCCTCCAGAATACAACTCGTTGTATTTGTTTCAGCTATTGTATTTTGGCATTCAACAGTTCAATTTCGTAATAAGCGCAAGATATGGACAGTGGTTGTATATAATGATTAATGAATGAAAGGACGATACACGAACGCATGGTAACCCTAGAGGAGTTAATATACCAAACATTTGAAAAAGTTAATTCAAGCTGGCTGCATGCCTCTTTCATTTTAAGCCGCAACTGGTGGTTATGTTCATGAAGCAACGCTTTTGAATGAGTTTCTCCCATGAAAAACTTTTGCAACGTATAGAATTAACTCTCGCTATATGTGGATATATGGTATTTCTGGTGTTCTGTTTTTGATTGAGTGGTAACTTGTAAGATGAGTAGGTTAAGGTTTTGGCACGCTTGTGAGTGCTTAAAGAAAATACAGTAAACAACTTGTTGCCATTTTTACATTTTGCAGCCAATAATGATTGTTTGGTGAAATGATCAACTTTGACCATATACATTTTTTGGCGAGGAATTATGGCCTAATGATGTGCCAAATATTTTTACAATTTTTTACTGGCTCATTTTGTCCGAAAAGTCATCCCTGTTCAATCCTAATCATTGTGGCATACTGGCATTCAATTTTTGAAAAGGATTTATTCTAAATATGTGACATGCTTGATCTCCTAGAAGTAAGAAGCATTTATTGTATTCTCCTAGATTTTTCTAAGTATAATCCGTTACAGCATAATTAAGAAAATATATTTCCCCTACATGTTGTGTAAATATTCCTTAGTCCATTTCCTGTAATACTTTTCTGAGTGCCATGCTGATTTATCAATTCAGCATGATCATAACAAAATGTTATATTTCATATGATCTGTTAAAACATGATTTTATTTTTCTCCAATCAAAGAATGCTCCAATAAATATTTGCTTCAATGTATTTTGCAGAGATCTAATGGTTTGTTGAAATCAGAAAAGAAACTCGTGAAGATTCCACAAACAACCACAGTGAGACAAAATGGAGCAGTTCATGCCATTTTGATGATTCCGCAGAACTAAGCGAGGAGTTGAAGCTTCTTGAGTCCAGGCTAGAAGAAGCTTCTGTGCTTATCAATGATAAGGATTCAAGAATAGTTGAACTTGATGCACTCAACCACAAACAACCAAGCAAACCTGTGATGTGCAATGGCGAGCTTCTGTCTCTGTAGTCTGATATGGATCGACTGTTCATGGAGAAGATGGAAGCAGAGACTCAATGCTTCATCCTAACAAGAGCATCACAAGCTTGGAAACCCCTGACAGAGGATCAAGCCGCTCTTCTTGACACGGAGAAATCTCTTCCTGAGGATCACAAACATCTAGAAGCTAAGGTATGGCACAGTGAAAAGAGGGCAATGTTGCTGGAGGAGATGGTCGAGAATCTAGAGACACAATGCAAAGACCTTGCTAGGATTTCAGAATCTTAAAGCTGGAGGCTAGAGCAAGTAGAGTTTCACCGTTTTGTTCCATCCAGCTCATTCTTCTGTGTGTCGACGTAGGAACCTTCCTGATCCGGCTATTGCCATCTTCTCAATTTGTACCTACCTGAAGATAGAAAATCTTGTGCCAATGAGCCTTTGTGTAGGCAGGCGTTCTTGAAAAGTTCTTTCTTTTAATTTATTAAGCATTGGTCACCTTATAATTTTTCAGTCTGTAACATCAACTATATTTTGCAAGCGATCTCTTCATTTCTTTAGTTTACTTCATCACAGGTGTAGCTATCTTGATTCTGTAAATGAAAACGTTCCTATATGAATGGATTATATTTTGTTTTCAGGCTGTGTGAATTGAAGTTGGAAATGGATTCCAAAATCTTGTTTTTTTGGTTAAAGGGGGATGATCCCTGACCAAATTATCGAGTTTGAGCAAATAAAATCAGACTGTTCATGTCCATGATGACACTTTAAGAACTTCAGTGACATTATGTGTTTTATTTGTTAATTAAAGTCATGGAGGGAGTATTAGTACCTGAGTTATGCCACATACACTCAGTGATTATTGAAAATAATTGACATCCTCTCTGGTTGGCTGTCCTAGATAAACTCGGTGTGGTTCTTTGACGACTTCTCAACAGTTCTTTCCGTTTTTCTCTCCTCTCTCTGAAGTTTTTTTATTTTTTTGATGGTCTTCTCGGCCCTAAGGTGCTCTTTAGATTTGGTGGAAGTTGATTATGGAAATTGCAGTCTTTATCTATTATTGCTGTTGTCATGTAGGAGTAGTGTCAGTTACGTGGTGCTAGATAGTCGCTTTTTTCGTCGAATGACACACTCAGTAACTTCCGTTACAGAATAGAAGTAGATTTGTACACCTCCATCCAAAAATCTCATATGTATAGACGAAGAAAAAAACAAACTAACTACTAAACAAAACGGTATTACTAGTTTAATTTGTACAGTGTGAGGCTACATACAAGACTAATTAAGCTATGACAGAGGCCATATGTAAGAACAAATAGTATCACTACTCATTGAAGACTCATGTGAATGTAAACTATAAATACACACTACTTTTTATTTTTAAAAAATAGAAAATATAACATAAAAAAGATTTTTGGATGAGTGAGTATAAGCTAGATGATCGTAGGTTATTTTCATAGTCAAAAGCGTTCCAAACATACCAAACAGTCCTATAAATTATAAATTATTGATTAATTTCGTATTTCTTACCATTAAATGAATGGCTCTTTTCATAGAATGTACCATAGGAGAGTGTGGTATATCCATATGTTATTTATTCACAGTGAATGTGGTGTGCTACCACACACATCAAGTCGTAGTGGCATCGACAACTCACTACTCACTGGGCAAGAGTTTATAGATTCGACTAATTTTGTTACGAATTCATGAATTTCGACCATTTTGGCGAGGCTCGAATTAGTGAAATTCGGTGAAATTTTACTAAAATTTTCGTGAGGACATGTCAGCTCCGGTGTAAATTGTGTCCCACACTAAGTGGGTATTTGGTTCTTTAGTCCAAAACTTTAGTTCTGTCACACCGAATGTTTGGGTGCTAATTAGAAGTATTGAGAGTATCTTAATTATAAAATTAAGTACATAAATGGGGGCTAATTCATGAGACGGGTCTATCAAACCTAATTAGTTCATGGTTTGATAATTATTGGTGGTTTGACAAGTCGGTATATATATCTTAATTGACCCGGAAAAAATAGTATAAAAAAATTAGTTGCATCCATTATATGACCCATATTAAAAAGTGAACCATCAAAACTAATAGAGCCGCGCCCGAAGGGCGCTGGCCATTCTAGTTATATTAAAAGCAGCTGGACTTTGCTGCTACCGGAGAGCTCCACGTCATGTTTTTGCAAAAAAAACCCTGCAATTTTTCGTAATTTGCTAATCCTCTAGACGTTTTTGTCAGCGTGGATGCCTCCTTGCGACGTCACGTTGCCCTCGCCCGAGCTGGCGTTTTTGCAGAAATGTCCTTATTTTTATTACTAATTGCGTACAAGCCCGGCGCCGTACTCTCCACCGAGTTGCATTTTTTGTGTTAGCACCCTC
Source organism: Zizania palustris (assembly GCA_019279435.1). Taxonomy (NCBI): domain Eukaryota; kingdom Viridiplantae; phylum Streptophyta; class Magnoliopsida; order Poales; family Poaceae; genus Zizania; species Zizania palustris. The sequence goes on along the minus strand of JAAALK010000079.1, from coordinate 70,972,683 downwards.
GTTTCCTAATATTTTATATACAAAGGAGAGAAAATTCGAATAATCAGAGCGTGCTCTGAAAACGATAAACCCAGGGGCTTTTTCGCGAAACAACCAGTCGCCCGGGGTCAGAGCCCCCGCGTGCCCTAGCCCCATCCCTCTTCCAAACCCTAGCCCACTCGCCGCCTCTCCCGACCAGGTCGCTCGCTGTTGCCTCCCTCAGTCTAGGCACGCACCGCCTCTTCTCTCGGCATGGTTGCGTCTGCTAGTCGCTCCCCGCCCCTGAGGGGGGTGGCGTCAAGGTCTTGCCACGCCCAATGGTGGAGCCGTCGGTGGCGGCGAGGATGGCAAGTTGATCTGTGCCGCCATGCCAAGTCGCTCGAGCAGGCCAAGAAGTTGTGAGGCGATGCGGAGACTCTTTGCATCTCACTCTCGCATCGTGTCGCCTGCGCCAGAGGTTTCTGGGATGGTGAGTCGATGGGCGGGGACCTGGTCACCCCAACTGCATTGCCCGATGCCTACGCGGCCTCCTCCGCCGCCTCACCCTCCCCGTCCGCTAGGTGTGACCAGTCAGAAGCGGCCACCTCGCTCGAGCGATGCCTGGTCGTGTCCACATTGGGGCCCCCGCGTAGGCACCCAAGCATGCGCCGCCGACGATGAAAGGAGGGAAACAATACGGCTCGTTCGGTGCCGTCACACTCGAGCGGAAGGTCAACCTGTCCAAGACCCAGAAGAAAATCATGCCTAAGGTAGGTAGCTAATCTTGCTAGGTATAACCGGGGAATTTTAGAGATTTTCATACATATTCAGAGACAATGCTTATGGGATTTGGGAGATAACCTCGTGCCTTGTGGCACTAAATTATTAGTGATGTTTATCTAGAATTTGTTTTGAAATTGGATGGTTCGATGGAGTCCCAAAATATAGTTCTGGAATGACCTGATATAGCCATCCCAGCCTACAACAACTATGACCTGGCCTCAGACATGTGTAGCAGCATTCTGGCAAGAAATCTTTAGGAACTTGTACTGAGATTTTCGCAAGGTAGATTATGTCACAGAATTGGATGGTAACTGCTCCTCTGGCCATGTCGTTGACCCCCTTGGAACAGATTCCGCAAAGAATGCACTGCTAAGAGTGAAATTGCCGGATGGCAATTGGTAAAAGCTATCACCCGGGAGGATGAGAGCATGGTGGTGCACTATCATGTTCGTTGCCAAAGTCATTGAAGACTTCGTGCCATGAAGAAGTGATGTTGCAGGCCAATGAAATAGAATTCCTTGTTTGTGAGGCATTCCATGGTATTGCGATGGCCACGTCATGGCAGGAAAAATATTCATTTGACCATACAGTCTTCACACAGGTTCTGTGTCGGGCCTTGGTTTTCTGATATATCGTGTGATGAGATTTTCCATCGGATGGCAGAGTTTTAAGGTTAAAACAATGCAGTAGGGGAAAAACCCGGTTAGATGTGTTCTATATTTATATGATGATATGATCTACATTTAAGCACAAATGTTTTTTACATGAATTCCATTCATGTTTTGCTTGATTTCTTCATTGACAATGTGTATGATGTTCCCCTTATGGTTCCCTTGGTCATCCTTGCCTTGATCAAGTGCACCATTCTAATAGCATCCACTTGTACTGTAGAGAAATTCAGAACACTCGCATGAATGATGTATTCTGTGCATTTTTTTTGATGACAAATCTAATGGAATGAAGGATGTGTATATCACATCTAATGAATTGATTCCATTACAGCCAAACTCTGAAGTCTTTTTTATCACATGTATCAAAAATGCATTCCATTTCTCAATTTCATTCGAATGAATGGTCCCAACAGTTAGGATTATGTATCTTTTGTACTTTTTGTAGATTATTTTACCAATACTTTTTACGATGGTTTAAATAGAGCACATGATGATTCTTAAAAAGTTGTAAGTAGCACAGAATATGTTAGAGAGCAGCTGAAAATTTTTAGAGGGAAATAGGCTTTAGGATCTAGAGAGAAGCAGTGCAGTTTTTTGACTGTCATCTGGTCCCTCTAGCTTCTTACATTTTGGGAATTCTGGAATGAGGTGTAACCACACTCATATTTAGTGGTCAAGTAAATTGTTTTGATATGTGTTCTCCTTTTTCATAGAGTTTGCAAACATGCTCTTTCCTTTAATTTGTAGTGATATGTATTGATTAATCTCCTTGAGACATTTAAGTGCCTACCATGTTACTTCTTGGTGAGATATCATCCTTGATATTTTAGATTAGAATTATAGAAGAATGATGATGCAAGATAAGTTTTTTTATTACAAATATTACAATTGTTTTTTCTGTCGAGATAGGTCGTTAGTGTTCCTGAGAAAGGGGCTAGAAGGTACTTCAGGAGTGACAATATTCATGTATTATATAAGCCAATTCTGTCATTTTGCTGATGTTTCATATTTGTCTGGCATTAGAGCAACTCTTTTGATTCTATCTGTGGACTCCCTGAGATGAATAATTTGTTAGTGATATTTTGGATGCCTAGAAATAGATCATCTCTGTTTTGGTGCATTCTTGTGCCATGTGTGCTTAATGTAAGACAAATATATGTTACTTTTTAGTTTGTTCATATTACTTTTGTAAACGTCTTTTAGTGTGTTTACTGTTATACTAATACTAATAGTTGTAGTTATAAAAAGACTATATCATGGTAATGAAAATATCCGTTTACATTCATAACATATTCCTTACCGCTTGTTCTTGCATTGACCTTACTTGTTGTTCTTCGATTAATCAAGTAGAATAATTTGTGGAGTTCCTATTTTTTGATTTTACAGTGGCCTGAACTCCGAAGATATTTCTTTTGCTTTATTCCTTTTTAGTATTACGTGTTTATTGATAGGGTGCCCCCCGTGCTAGTGATGCTAAAAATTGGTCGAGGTTGCTAGCTGATTTTTTTTTAAAAAAATAATATATATTTTTTAAAAAATTAAAGTTAGTACTTGAAATAAAAAGATTGCAAAACTAGCCTACCGTCGGCCGAACCAGGATGACATGGCTCTGGTTCGGCCGACGCGGTGCCGAACCAGAACCACTTTAGCTTGGTTCGGCTGCCACGTCAGTCGTGCCGCGCCCCGCGCGCCCTGGCCGCGCCCACGTCACACCCCTGCCGCCTCGCCCCGCCCACGCTGTGACCCTGCTGACCCTCGCGCTCGCGCCTCGGTCGTCGTGCCCGCCCCCACATCAGGGCCGTCGCGCTGCGCGCGCCCCCACGCCCCTGCCACCTCGGCTGCACCCTAGTGCAATGAAAGGAGGCGTCTACAAAGATTGCTTTTGTAGTAGTAATATCCCTTCGATTCCATAAAAAATCGTTTTAGTAAGGTCAGTCTGAGAATCACATTTTATACCTTATACGTGATGAGCTAATCTAAACAACTTATACAAACAGCCAAACAAACGAATCTTAAACGGAGTGTTTGGATGAGGGGCTAAAATTTTAGCCCCCGTCACATCAAATATTTAAATATTATTTTGGAGTATTAAATACAGACTATTTATAAAACCCATTTATAATTGGAGGATTATTTACGAGATGAATCTAATTAGCCTAATTGCGCCATGATTTGACAATGTGATGCTACAGTAAACATTTGCTAATCATAGATTAATTAGACTTGATAAATTTGTCTCGCAAATTATCCTCCAATTATGCATTTACTTTTATAATTAATTTATGTTTAATACTTCAAATTGATATCCAATTATTTGATGCGACACGGCTAAAGTTTATCTCCGTGATCCAAACACCCCGTGAACCTCGCCCAATCCTCTTCTCCACGGTCGCGCCACCCCGCCGGTGGGCATAACTCCTAAACCCCGGCGAATCTTGCAGCTTGCAAGTTGCAATGGCGGAGACGCTCGCCTTCACGCTCGGCCGCTCTCTCTCCCGAATCGGACCTTGCCGCCCTGCTAAACGCCCTCCACGGCGCGCGCGAGCTCCACCACCCACGCTTTCTGCCCATCGCCATCCTCGTCCTCGCGCGCGTAGGGTGCCTCGCCGACGCCTCTGCGCTCCTCGACTCCGCGCCGGGCCACAACGACAGCGCGTACACGGCCCTCGTCTCCGGGCTGGCTGGTTCCGGGGCGCAGTCGCGGTGTCCAACCGCATGGTAATGTCGTGCTGCACGTGTACTCCAAGATGGCCGGCCGTTCCAATGGAGGGAGGTGGTGGAGCTCGTTGCGCTGGATAGGTACACCTATAACATACTCATTAGCTGTTGCCGTCGTAGGACGCTTTACAAGGAAGCAGCACAGGTGTTTGATGAAATGACGGCTAGATTTCAACCTGACAAGGTGACATTCAATTCGCTGCTCGATGTACATGGCAAGGCACAGAGGCATGACGATGCAATTGAGGTGATAGTGGAGACGGTGCATGTGGTCTGCCCGCCCAGTGTGTTGACCTACAACTCACTCATTTCGTCGTATGTCAAGGATAGGATGTTGGAAGAGACAATTGAACTGAAGCAGGAAATGAAGCTCAAACAGATCAAGCCAGATGTGGTGACATACACGACACAGATCTCTGCTCTTGACAGGGGTGGCTAAATTGATGCAGCAATTGCGGCCGGCATATGATGAAATAGCGAGGAATGGATGTAACCCAAACTTGTGCATGTACAATGCATTGATTAAGATGCATGGAGTGAGGGGGAAGTTCCCGGAGACGATATCTGTATTTGATGATCTCATGTCTGCTGGTTTTGTGCCCGACGTCGTGACCTGGAACACCCTCTTAGCTGTGTTTCGGCAGAATGGTTTGGATTCTGAAGTGTCTGGGGTTTTCAAGGAGATGAAGAAAGCTTGCTATATCCCTAAGCGTGATGCATATGTTTCACTCATCAGTTCATATACATATAGTCGATGTGGTTTGCTTGATCAAGCAATGCAGGTATACAAGAGGATGATGGGAGCTGGCATATATCCTGACAACTGACATCTCGATATACAAGAGAAGTTATTTTCTGAGATGGAGGATCGAGGATGTAGACTAGATGAGCTTAGTTATTCTTCATTGCTTCATGCATATGCTAATGCAAAGAAGTTGGACAAAACAAAGGCTTTGTCAGATGATATATATGCAGAGAGGATAGAACCACACAACTGGCCGGTGAAAACTCTGGTCTTGGTCACTAGCAAAGTTTGCAATTTAGCTGAGACAGAAAAGGCTTTCCTGGAACTGAGAAGGAAACGGTGTTCATTGGACATTAATGTTCTTAATGGCATGGTCTCCATGTATGGGAAAAACAGGATGGCTATCAACCTCAGAACTGCTGCAACCTACAATAGCTTGATGCATATGTATTCTTGTTTAGGTTATTGCGAAAAGTGTGGAAATACTCTCAATGAGATCAAGTCAAGTGGTACTGCATCCTGATAGATATTCTTATAACACTGTGATATATGCATATGGGAGAAAATGACAGATGAAAGAAGCCTCAAGATTGTTCTCTGAAATGAAAAGTTCAGGTCTGAAACCATATATTGTGACATACAATATTTTTGCCAAGAGTTATGTCGCCAACTCGATGCTTGAAGAAGCTATTGACTTACGATTCAATGCTGTAGGTCTACTGTAGGAATGCAAGGGTGGTAGATGCCACTATGCCAAATTATTCCTTAGCAACCTTCCTCAGCTTCATCCTGGAATATCTAAACAGGAGCAACAAAAACTGTTTGATGTTTTGGCAAAGCACACTAGAAGATAGTTGGCAAATAGAAGGCATTCTTTGCACAAATGTCATCCATTGTACCCTTCAGACCGGTGCTTCAGTTTCCCTACATAGGCATGTGTAAGTGTATCTTCAACCTAGACCTTATTACTCAGTCATGCAAAGTCTTTTTAGAAATTGAAATCTATTCCAAAAGACTTGATTTTTAGTTTGATGAACCAAGTAACATCACCAATCAGATTGACTAAAGATTAGAATGAGAGATCTTCAGAAGTAACAGGATTAATGAGAGATCCACATCTAAATCATTTCTCCATCCGTACTACTAATTTATCTGAAAATTTATCTAACAGGATTGATGCGTAGTCTGAATCTCTGTCTGATGCGTTGAAACTCACGCACATGATGATGTTGGGCATCTTGCTATCAGCTGATGAGATGTATGCTCTCAAAAAGCAACTTCCCGTTGGAGTGAGTGAACCTGCTGTTTAGGGTCTCTTTGGTTGATTTTTTTTACTATGAAAAATCTAATGTGAGCTATTAAAAAACTGACATGATACCGATGACACGGGCGAGGCCCGTGAAAACGCCTCATCACGCATGATCCGTGAGATGGATTTAATCGCCACACAATAGCGTGCTACTGGTGTAGCAGCGTGGTGCTCACCAGCCACTAGCTGGTACGATGAGTGTACGACACACTGCTGGTTGTGGTTAGTGCTCGCTGGTTGCACGCAGCCACGCGTGCCCCAGCTGCAGGGAATCGTGCTACGGTCACGGCTGCGAGTTTACTCGCTTGTCGGATCGGATTAGGGCCAGCTGCTGCCGCTATTTTTGTTTTAGCTTTGTCAGTAAAAGATTTTTAGTAGTTAGCTGGTTTGAGTAATTGGATAATTGGATAGTATGAGCATTTAGTTGATAATACTATGTAGAAGTTGGTGTTTCACTATAAGAATCCAGTAAATTTTTGTCGGTTAATACCGATGGAAGAAGCTAACTTTCGTCAGTAAAATCCTAACTTTCGTCGGTTTCTGGCCGACGGAAGTGTTTCGATGAAAAATGATTAATTTTCGTTAGCCGTCGACGGAAGTTAGTTAAGTTAGCAAGAACTTTTGGTCACGTCAGCAAAATCGCCAACTTCCGTCGGCTATGGTCAGCCGATGGAAGTTAATACCCACTAACTTCCGTCTGTTGACCATAGTCAATGGAAGTTACTTGATTTTTTTTTGTTTTTATTGTTCACTCATCTACATTCACACCCAACAATAGAATCACATATTCACATTCACATCCAACCACAGAATCACACATTCACATTCAACCACAAAAATTTCTCATCTTCTAGATTATAGTTTCTTTATAGATATTGTACACTACCGGAAACAACGAATTTGCCGAGTGCCCTAGAGTTTGCCGAGTGCAATATCTCGGGCACTCGGCAAAGATGTGTTTGCCGAGTGTTTTTTAAAAAACACTCGGCAAACAAAAAACACTCCGTAAGCCAAATGTTTGCCGAGTGTTTTTTAAAAATACACTCGGCAAAGCCTTGATACTAACGGACGTTACGGCGACTTGCCCGTGCGGCCAAAAAAATTTTTTTGGGGGGGTTTGCCGAGTGTTTTTTGAAAAACACTCGGCAAAGACACTTAGTTTCCCGAGTGTTTTTCAAAAAACACTGGGCAAACAATTTTTTAAATTTTTTTGTGTGAAACAATGTTTCAAGTCTATAAGTTATTTGCAATTTCATTTTAACTTGAAATTTTTTCTACACTCACAATACAACATATATTATCTCTTTTAAAAATTTCAATTTTTTTAAATAAGTTAGCTATTTTTTATTCATTAAGTATATGGTTTAGAGATCGGAGATTATGCGACTGGCGCCCTCTTTCTCTCTCTCCATTCTCTCCTCTCTCTTCTTCCCTCCTACCGGCACCCTCTTCCTCGACCGGAGCACCGGCCACGCCGCCTCGTCCACGCCGCCCCGTCCGCGCCGCCCCGGCCTCGTCGCCCCGGCCACGTCGCCCCGGCCGAGCCGCCTCGCCCGCGTTGCCCCAGCCTCGACGCCCCGTCCGCGCCGCCCCAGCCGAGCCGCCTCGCCCGCGCCGCCCCGGCCGAGCCGAGCCGCCTCGCCCGCGCCGCCCCGGCCGAGCCGCGCCGCCCCGCCCGCGCCGCCCCGGCCTCGACGCCCCGCCCGCGCCGCCCCGGCCGCGTCGGCCCGGACGCGTTGCCCCGGCCGAGCCGCCTCGCCCGCGCCGCCCCGGCCTCGATGCCTCGCCCGCGCCGACCACGCGACGTGCCCCGCTCCGCCCTCGGCCGCGCGACGCCCCGCACTCGGCCGCGCGACACCCCGCCCCGGCCGCGCGCCGGCCCGCCCCGTCCGCGCCGGTCGCGCCACCTCCGCCGGTCGTGCGTTCAGTTTTTTTTATTTTATGTTTTTATGTTTGCCGAGTGCCACATTTTGACACTCGGCAAACCCCCGTCTCGGCCGTTTTTTCCGTCAAGTGTTCGCCACATTTGTCGTGTGTATTGCGTGGCACTCGGTGAAGTGTTCGCCGAGTACCCCCAAAAAAGCACTCGGCGAACCCTTGTTTGCCGATGATGTGTTTGCCGAGAGTTGTTTGCCGAGTGCAACACTCGGCGAAGCGTTTGCCGAGCGCAAACAAGGCTTCGCCGAGTGCCTTTGGCACTCGGCAAACAAGATGTTTCCCGTAGTGGTAACTATTGATTCTTATAATCTAAATCTACAAACTAAACTATTTGTTTTAATTTTGATTCTAGAAGTAGGTATAATTGCTAAAAGCTGAAATAAATAAGCCATATACTATTAGGGCTGGCCGCTACCGTTTTGGGGCCGTTTGTTTTAGTTTTGTCGCTAAGATTTCGAGTAGTTAGCTGGTTTGACTAACTGGATAGTATAGATGTTTAGCTGGTAATAATATAGAAAAGTTGGTGTTTTCCATGTTTTAGATTCTAATTTATTTGTAGATTTTTTAGTTATGGATTATCATAATGTGAATCCAGAATCTAGATCATTTATTCCAGTTTTAGATTATAAAAATAGCTACAACAACTAAAAATTGAAATAAATAATCTATATACATGATGGAATCTCATGTTCTTAAATAATTTAGTTTTTTCTTTGGATCAAGTAAAACACAATAGACATAAAATATAAAAGATAACTAATATCTATATGCTAAAAAACACGATTTTTATTTCTGAATTTTCACCGCTTAATACTCACTCGCTCTTTGTTTCTGAAGATCTAGCTGAAAAACACGGAATTTTCCTGAACTATCACCACTTAAATACTCTCGTTGTTTCCAAAGATCTTAAACTCACAAATTAAACAGCCCTTGCATTGATCGAGTTAGTTCGAGCCTTGCTTAGCTTCAGCTGGGACAACGTTTATATTTTCTTAAAAAGTTCTATGTAAAGATTGTCGAAAAACACTTTATAACTATTTACCAACTTCTTAGAATGAAATTTATTCATTTAACCACTTAAACAGTTCTTGTAAATCTCACATTTATCCGTGTTTAATTTTACCACCCATAAATTCCAGCAGCGTGACGCGAATTTATCAACAACCCTCTCTTGAATCTACTGGATCGCTGGAGATAATTTGCAGGTGTAAAACTAGCAAACGGCATCATATCACACATGAAATTCCTGATGAAATTCTTGTCAACTTTTTGTGCGCGAGATAATACCCAAGAAATTGATAGATGTATACCAGGTAATAATTAAGGTCAAATACGCGTGCTGCTAATTAATCGACGTCGCGGTGCAAACGCATGCGCAGCATGCATGTAAAACATAAAATATGTTTATTAAATACACTACAAAACTATCTTAATAATTTATTTATTTGATATTATGGCCGTGCTTATTTCAGCTTAAGATCGTACTAATCCAACTTATAAAAATAATCTGAATTATATTGGACCAGCTTATTGAATTTCACCTTATAAAATTAGCTTGTTAGATCAACCGACATATAATATCAAACAGTAGCTCTCAATGCAAGTTGGCTACGGACGTTAGGTGAAATGGCAAAAAATAACTTTTTTTTGGCACACGCAAGTGGTAGCTAGCGTGCATGAACGTATGTAGCTTGGTTGCCAAAACGTGCATGCATGTACACGTATGCGTCGTCGTCCTAGCTAGTTGCAATATATAATGCTGATCTATCAAAGCGTTCGTGATCGATCTACAGGTTGTTGCCACGTCTGTTCAATTTTGCATCAGATTATTCGATCTGGAGATTTCTTCGAATCAAAACCAAAACCAAAATCGCAATCCCCCAGCTGTGATGTGTACATTGCACAGTACGCAAGTTGAAGGAAATTATGCACTCACCGACGCACGCACTCGATCTCCACTTGGGAGATCGACGAACCGACGAGCGAGCTGTTTAGTTTAATTTGCTCGTTATCAAATAAATTAAGGGTTAGTTAGATTCATAACATTATAATTTTGCGATTTTTAAGAAATGTCGTTACAATTCATACATTTAGGGCATGTTTGTTTCGGCTTATAGCAGATAGAGATTCTTAGTAGCTAGCTAGTCCGAGTAGCCGCTATTTTTTAGCTTCTGGATTCTAGTTTATTTCTAGATTTTGCAGCTACTGATTCTCACAATCTGATTTCAGAATCTAGACCGTTTGTTTCCGCATCAGATTGTAGAAGTAGTCATTATAATTTTAAAGAATTCCGACATATGTCATTACAGTTTCAGAGAACTACAGGACTGAGCTGAAATTGTAATGGCATAAGTCTAAATATGCGAATTGTAATGACATTCCTCCAACGTCGTAAAATTATAATGGCATGATCCAATTATTCCATAAATTAATACGAAGATATAGTAAACATTATGCTATAAAATAACAATTATATATCTTAAAATATATATATATCTAATAAGCACTGATGATAAATAAATTAAAGCTTTTGAATAAATATATAATCATCATGTGTTTATAAGTGTTTGATGAATAATAATTGGATGGTGATCATCTATTAGCTATCAAGAATTCTGCTGAGCTGCAGCTGTCCATGATTCTTTCATCATGGACAACTCATGTTGAAAGCTGCACTACCCGTCCATGGTTTCGAACAAAAAACAATTCGATCAACTAGCTATTAGCTGTTAGGTTTTCTAATGGGTACATAATAAAGAAATTTTGCCAAGATCACATCTAATTAATTGCAGAATAAAGATTGATGATCTCTGGTCATTATATTCTGTGAGACTGTGAACTCATGTGTAGATCTGTTGCTTTCCTTCTTTCTTTTCTTCTGAATTATTCAACATTATAGATCGATGTAGTATAGAACATCTTCAACTCGCAGTTACTATTTTTTTTCTCTAAAATGTAATTACTCTAAATCTTATTACTCTCCCAGAGATTCTCAATATAATATTCTTTATATTTTATTTTAATATCATCGACAGGTAGACTATACTTATTAAATATCTCTTTATTTTTATTTATTTGTATCTCTTGTATCACCGACAGATAGTAGTAGAGCAGATAGGGAACGTAAGTCACTCCCTACAATTAAGTAAAGGGTATGGATGAAGATTTAGGGAGTTTTTTAGTTGTAGTCTTTTAAAGTCGAGGTAATTTTTCAGTTATAATCTATAAAATATAAAATTTTGGGAAGAGAGCTATTTAGAGTTTCTCGTTAGATGTCTCATCTCCAGAATTACTCTTCCATAAGTATGTATTAAAATACGAGTTGATTATGACATTGATCATGGCTCGATCACTTCAATCATGTAGGATTAATTAGGACTAGTTAGTTAGGGTTCTAATCATGTACCAGGATCTAATAAATCAAAGGCACTCATTCACAATACCCTCATACGGTAGCGCTATTCTACACCACGTGTGTAGAATAATTATTTTACACCGACTACTTTCAGTAGTGGATTTTCTCAGTAGAATAGCTATTGAATACTATTTTTTTCTCAGTAGTAGATTTGTCGGTAGAATAACTATTATACACCTGTGGTGTAGAATAGCATTTGTATACCCTCATATATGTATGTATATATATATATATGCTATTCTACACCACGGGTGTAAAATAGCTATTCTACTGAGAAATCTACTACTGAGAACAAAATAGTACTCGATTGCTATTCTACTGAAAAAATCTACTACTGAAAGTGGACGGTGTAGAATAGTTAATCTACACACGTGGTGTAGAATAGCGCTACCATATATATATATATATATATATATATATATATATATATATATATATATGATCTTTGATTAAGTGTGAATGTAAGCCTTATTTGGTTAAATAGACATAAATTTAATATTTTGATTTCGTACTCTATCTTTCACAACACGATACTTAATGTCAATGTGTTTGACAGCTTCACTTCATTTGTTGTTACTGGTATATAATAATGGTGTTTCATTATCCTCCATTGTAAATTATATTAATTGGATGCTCAGTACATAAGTTGTTAAGGAAATCATGCACTCACCGACACACGCCACTTGTAGACCGGAACTTACAACTTATTATAAGCATGAAATTAAGGTGTTCATCGGTTCTTTAGTCCAAAAGTTTAGTCTCATGGTCATATCGAATGCTCGGATGCTAGCTATTTTGAAGTATTAAATGTAGATTGTTTATAAAACTCATTTATAATCGATGGATTATCCACGGGACGAATCTAATGAGCCTGATTGCGTCGTGAATTGACAATACGATGTTACAGTAAACATTTGCTAATCATGCATTAATTAGGCTTAATAAATCTGTCTTACGAATAATCTTCCGATTCTGCAATTATGTTTATAATTATTTCACGCTTAATCCTTCAAATTGAAGCCCCAAAATCCAATGTGACACAGACTAAATTTTAATCTATAGAACCAGACGCCCTCTAGGCACGCAAGTCACCATTGGGCTACCTTAGGAGACGAACTAACAAGCAGCGGTTTTGCTCATAATTAGCCAATAATTTTAATAAATATTATAAAATAATATCTACATGGACATACTAAACATTAGATTATAAAACAAAAAAGTAGCTTAAAAACATCTGTTAGCTCGCTTAGCAATGGAGAAATCAAATCTGTTAAGCTGCAGCTGCAGCTGTCCATGATTTCTTTTTCATCAGTCAATAATATAATTTTAGTGGACTGGCTACTTTAATTCGTTGAAAGCAGCACAGCCGTCCGATCGATCCATGGTGTCGGTCTACAATTAACAACTCAACTAGCCTGTCGGCAACTGCCAAATTCCTAAATCAGCAAGCAAAAATAATGCAAGCTCAACTAACCTGAAATCCATGTGTGAAACATTTAAGCTAATTAGATTATGCTCCACTCATCTAGTTCTTTTTCTAAAGTGCTCTCAGTGAAATCCACTCGTCAAAAAAAATATTTAGCTCGAATCTAGCCGAAATCCTGCTAAATGCACCTTGGGTTGTTAACATGACCGTAGCTGAAGCTGACCGAGTGGTTACCAGTATCAAACTGCTTGGTAATCGGCGACAGTTAGCAAACGAGTGGTTATCGAGTCAAACCGAGAGCTGACGTTTTGATTTGAAATTTGAAATCCAAAATTTGAAAACAGCCAGTTTGATCCGGTTAACCGGAGCAATGGGTAATAGTCCAGACAACCGGAGCCAAACAGATCTGGCACTGGCAGGTCAGGATGGGACAAAGGCACCCACATCACGCTCTCAACAGTCCACACAAACCCATGCAAAAACAACACAAATCTATAGATCCACCAACGGAATAATACTTAACATAATTTCTTAAGTTGCATCATAGATATGACAGAGTTCTAGTTTTCTTTCTACGGAGCGAGCTGAAACCGAACCAAACATGTTTGTTAGGCCTGTATCCGAACAAAAGAGCTTCAAAAAATACAATAGTTTTTAAAAAGAGCTTCAGCTGCTTGACTCCATAAGAATCTACAAAATTACCCGCAAATCAATTTCTAAAGTAACTCACTCAACCAAACATTTTTAACCTAATCCGGATCACGCGTGGATTTAAAGCTCTAATCCGCGGAGTATCAATATATGATGAATTTTAAGATTGAGATCTCTTTTCAATTTAGAATTAAAAAAATATTTCCACTATTATCTTAGTAAAAACTATCATCCCTCCTGTAATATAACAATCTGATTCACCCGATTTAATATTTTATTATAGAAATAACAAAAAATGATGATCAAAACCACTAATTTATCTTTAATGTGAAGGCAGGAGAAGGTAAATGTGCTCATGATACAATGGTCTCAGTGGTACAGTAACAGTACAAGAAAAAGAAACAAAAGAATCCGAGGTGATCTGCTTCAAACTTGAATCATCCAAAGTGGCGTGAGAGGGGGGGAGCGGGGAGCCAGCCATGGGTCATGGCCATGGCCCCCGCCGTCCCGTCGTCAAGAACCGACGAGGAAATGCAGCGCAGAAAGCGGTGGCACGCACGCACGCACGGCCACGGACGCGACGGCGACGTCGGCTAAGCTCGTCGTCTCCGGAAGCTAGGCACGGTGCACCGCCTGCTGCTGCAACTTCCTCTCGTCGTCGTCGTCGTCGCAGACCCGGCGCCTAGGCGAGGAGGGCGACGAGGCCGAGCGCCACGGCGCACGCCGAGACGATCGTCTGCACGCTCCTTCCCGCCGCGGCCTGCGCACGGTCACCAGAGGCAGTCACAGTCAGCATCAAGTCAACATAACATCAGTCATTCAGTCAACAGTAAAAAAAATTAAACCTACGACCAGATGAAAAAAAATTACATTACAATGCTCTTACTGTTACTGCTAAGACAGCTGCAAAGCAAGATTAAAACAACTGAGACCGCAGGCTACTACTCTGCTTAGCTAGCACAGCTACACGGATTATATAATCAGTGTAGCTAGCTGTGCTGATCCAATTGTTAATGTGGACTGAGCTGCTGAGCACATGGAGTAATTGCATGGTAAGTCTACCTGATGATTGTTAATTACCTAGTGGTATTAGTGCAATAGAGGTTTCTAGTATGGTTACTTGTTTAATTACCACAACTATGCCAAGCTAATGGTACACAGTGTCTGATCTGAAATAACTTAATACGCGCCATTAACTACTGCGTGTAACAACAGGACGCAATAAGATCTACCCTTTCGTTTCATAATATTTTATAATATAGTAAATTAGAATCGGATAAAAAAATTATAGGATTTATGGTACTCATTAATTTATAAAAAATACTCTTTGGTAGATTAGAATAGAAAACTATGGCCTAATTAATGGAAACGCTATTAAATAATAAATTGCACGGTAGTTGCTAATTACTGTGGGTCAGTAGGTGGCAGTAGTGGTAATTTCTTTGTTACTGAGTAGTGGCGGCCGTTAATTTGGGAGATAAATTTACCGCGGTGTCGGCGGCGGTGGAGTCGCCGGCGGGGCCGGGGGCGTCGGCCTCGGACGCGGCGGGGGCCTTAGCAGCCTTGGAGTGCTTGGGGGACTCGGCGACGGGCGCGGGGGCAGGGGCCTTGGACTTCTTCTTCTTCTTGGATGGAGGGGAGGGCTTCTTCTTCTTGGCCGGAGCGGGGGCGGGGGCGTCTGGCTTGGTAGGAATGGTTGCGGGTGCCTCCGCGACGGGAGCAGGGGGCGCGGCTACAGGGGCCTCGACCGCGGGAGGGGATGCTGGAGGCGGGGTGGCCTTGGCGACCTTGGGCGCCGGGGCCGGGGCCTTGGTGGGCTTGGCAGGCGGCGCGGTGACGGGAGCCGGGGTGGTGGGCGCGGCGGCTGGGGCCGGAGTGGCGGGGGTGGTGGAAGGCGCGGCGGCGGGAGGAGGGGTCGCGGTGGCGGTCGGCGCGGCGGCAGGGGCGACCGGGGCTGGCGTCTTCTTGGTGGGAGCAGGCGGCGTGGTGGTCGGCGCCGCGGCCGGGGCCGTTGCCTTCTGCGCGACGGCGGAGTGCGCCGCGAGCATGCACAGCAGCGCGAGGCAGAGAGCGCCGGCGCGCGCCATTGAGGCTTGGGTAACTGACTCCGGCTCGGGGTCTCTGGTAACCGCGGCGGGAGAGTGGGAGACTGGGAGTGGGAAGGAGCGGGCGGCGAGAGCGGCGATAAATAGCGGGAGAAGTGAGAGCACGCGAGCGAGGCGAGGCGAGGCGAGGCGGCGGGTCGGGACGGGGAGACGCCGCGGCGCACAACTGGCCGTGGCCCATGTGAGGTGAGCGGGTGGGTGGGTGGGTGGGTGCGTCGGTGACGCCGCGCGCCCGCGGCCGCGCCCGCGCCCGAGCTGGTTGGTGGGAACGCGTCGTGGGTCGCTGGGCCGCATGCCGTTCGTCGATGTAGGCCCAAGATGCGGTGGTGTTGGGCCCTACGGGTAAACGAGTTGTTTTTTCTACGATTTTCCTCTGTGATTTTTTTAAAATAATACAATTTTATTCAAAAATTTCAAATCTGGTAGGGGGATTTCAAAATTCCCTCTGTGAGTTGTTTTTTTAAAACGTTGAATATGAACATTTCACCTCTTAAAAATGAATGTTTTATCTCTTGAAGATTTTTTTGGGGGAATATTTCACCTCTTAAAAATGAATGTTTTGCTTTGCTGTTCGTGTATTACTTGAGTTCATCTGAAGAGATTCTCTCAAGTTTCGAGCCAAAGCTGCAAAGTTTGTGTTGCTTTGGAAGTGAAACAACGGCAAAGCCAAGCTGAGCTTTACTGCTAGCTAGAGCCTCGTTACATTACATTTTATTGGTAATATTATACTTTGAGATCAATATTACCCCTCGATTTTAAATGATAGTTTGATACTTTTAATTCGTTATAATCTAGGTATAACCATCGTTAACGATTTTTCATATAATACTAGTCCATCTCCGCCTTCAAAACTGTGTTAGCAATGGCATACCAGAAAGATTGCATTGCTACGATTTCACGCATAGAAAGTTACCACTTTAACCCTTATGTAAAACAAATTTGGATGATTTTGCCCTCTGTACATTCTACTGATAACTTAGGTTAGTAGTAGAAATTAATCTTATCTGTTTAAAAAAATTAAAGATAATGGTTAAGATGCATTTTATTGTCACTAAGCGCCATTTGGTTTTTTACTCCAAAAGTTCAGTCCTGTTAAATTAGATGTTTAAATGTTGTTTTGGAGTATTAAATATTGTTGGACCGGAAACGGCGACCAGAGGGGGGTGAATGGGAGCTTTTAAAATTTCGGGCTAAAAACTAGCCTTCGGTTTCAGTTCTGTCTTCTGCGGAACAGGCTTCGAACACTACCTTCGAAGGTCTGGTTCGGAGGTACTTCGACACCTTCGAACACAGGCTTCGGAGGAACAAAAGTTCGAAGCCTAGAAGACTTCGCTCCACTTACAGCCCTCGGAAATCTACTCTGCTAAGTCAGTGCTGGCTCCGCACGCGAGGTGCTTCGAGCAGGCTTCGCACTTCACCCTTCGCAAGAGTGGACAGTCCTCTGAGGACTTCGACCAAGTACTTGGCGGCAGCAACCGGTGCTGGGCTTCGTACACGAAGGTCTACACGCACACAAAAACGGACTACGCTAAGGGCTTCGACACAAGAAGCAAAACGGGCCTCGGTCAGGGCTACGCTAGTAAGCAGCGAGGTCTTGCCTCCTGTTACACAGAGCGAACGCACGCTGACAAAACACACACCTCGCACAAAAACAGCCTTCGCCTCAACAGGCTTCGGGGCACACCAACAGGCGAGGTATGTAACGCGAGCTCAAGCAAAAAGCACAGTGAAAACAGGGCTTCGCCGCTTGAACAAGGAACACAGAAAATGAACTCTCTGGATGTATTAAAATCGAAGTATGGCTACAGGAGCTCAACAGTAAATGCTCAAAGTGTTAAATGTTACCTACCGAGCCCCCATATTTATAGCCCATGGATTCATCCTAAGGAAGTGACTACTTTACCCCTAGGGTTTACATTCATTTTGTCTCTTCAGAACTAAGGGGTACAAAAGGTAGTCCACCTTTATTCTGGAGGCTTCTCTGTCAGCTGCAGAGGGGACAGTGTCAGCCTTTTTCAGAACAGACAGTGTCAGCCTTTACAGTGTTGACTTCTGGAACCTCCCTTCGCACCGGAGGGTGCGGTAGCTTCGGCGAGAAGCCTGCAGCCTTTGGCCTTCGCTCCGCCGAAGAAGTCCTTCGATACAGTGACGGTTTTGAGCCGAAGCCGTCAAAGCCCCTTGGGCCTTCGCACCACCACCTCCGGAGTGGATCACCACGGCTTCGCAGCTACTCCCAGCTCGAACACCGTCCGTCCGTGTACCGAAGCCATGCATGGTCGAAGCACCACAAGTCAACCTCACTTCGGAGCTAGCCTCGCTCCGAAGTCCTGCACACTCCGAAGCCCCACCTTCGGAGTACCACCCTTCGAAGTCCCTCCTTCGTCCAAGGCCTCCGCATGAAGCATTCCATGAGCACTCCGTCGTAGTGCCTCTTCCCGAGCACACTCCTCGACGAGCCTCACCCGGACCATGCCTTTGATGCGCCTCGACTTCTGAGACCTTCGTCGGGCCACCTTCGAGTGTCTCCCTCCGGAGCACACTTCGAACACCTTGCCTCCGCAGAGGACTTGATCCACCAACTCCGAAGTCACTCCATCCGGAGTACCTTCGAAGTGCCTCACCTCCGAGGACTTTGTCTCGAAGTACCTTCAGCCGGAGCCACGCTCCGCACTCTCTGCCTTCACCTGGCACGCCTCGACCCGAGGACCGACCCGGACCACCTTCGCAGCCACCGTGACGGAGCTCCCCGCTCCCCTGGCATCAAGCCTCCCGCTTGACCCAGGTTCACCCGGCTCGAACCTTGTCCGTCGCCTCCTAAGTCCCTGCGCACCACAGACAAGCAAACAAGTGTATCTAGTACTCCGGAGACCTCTCCGGGTTAGCAACCTCCGGCACACACTCCGGTGTACCGCCCAAAGTACCGAGGCCTTCGGTACGAACCCAGTCATCGTGTACTGTCGGACCCCTCCGACAGGCACACTCCGCTGCACAGCTGCAGCAAGCAAACACCGAACACACTCCGGTGAAACCACCTCCGAACACCCTTCGGAGGTCCCACCTCCGAAGCCCCTTCGGAGGTACCCTTCGAACAGAGGGTAAAATCCTGTCAATCACTCATCACAAAACACCGAAACCAACCCTTGGTTTCTCTGCAAAGTTTGTGTTGCTTTGGAAGTGAAACAACGGCAAAGCCAAGCTGAGCTTTACTGCTAGCTAGAGCCTCGTTACATTACATTTTATTGGTAATATTATACTTTGAGATCAATATTACCCCTCGATTTTAAATGATAGTTTGATACTTTTAATTCATTATAATCTAGGTATAACCATCGTTAACGATTTTTCATATAATACTAGTCCATCTCCACCTTCAAAACTGTGTTAGCAATGGCATACCAGAAAGATTGCATTGCTACGATTTCACGCATAGAAAGTTACCACTTTAACCCTTATGTAAAACAAATTTGGATGATTTTGCCCTCTGTACATTCTACTGATAACTTAGGTTAGTAGTAGAAATTAATCTTATCTGTTTAAAAAAATTAAAGATAATGGTTAAGATGCATTTTATTGTCACTAAGCGCCATTTGGTTTTTTACTCCAAAAGTTCAGTCCTGTTAAATTAGATGTTTAAATGTTGTTTTGGAGTATTAAATATAGATTATTTATAAAACACATTCATAATCGATGGATTATTCACGAGACGAATCTAACAAGTCTAATTACGTCGTGATTTGACAATGTCATGCTACAGAAAACATTTGCTAATCATAGATTAATTAGCTTTAATAAATTCTTCTCGTGAATAATCCTCCGATTTTACAATTATTTTTATAATTAATTCATGTTTAATCTTTTAAGTTGATATCTAAATATTCTACATAATTAAACTTAGTCCGTAGAACCAAACTACCACTAAATATAATTTATCAAAGAGTGAAAACCACATCGACGAGACAGCAAACTTGACAGATAGAATGGACACTCACTCCCTGCAGCTGCTGGAGTGACAGGTTCACAGAACAGCTCAAGCTCAAGCTCAAGCTCAAAGCTCAAAGACTGTGAACTGAAGCATGCTCTGCGATTTCATCAGTCTCGTCGTACGTATGAAACCCAGCTATGCCGAAAAACGTACCGTGGGTGCTATGAGCTCCATCAAAGCTGACAGATTTGAGGTTTCATCAGATTCAACTCGTGCCTCGTTTCCTTCAAAGAAAAAAAGCTGGAGGATATTTCAACGACGTGTTCTTCAAAATTCCCTTGTTTTGATTTGAAGAACACCCTCCTATATATCTGGACAAGCTTAGCTTTGTTGCAAAGGCTAAAGCTTTAGCGTTAATATATAAGTCTGTGTGACTTGTACTAAAGCTGCTTTATATCTTGATGTGTCCGTCCTGAAATCCGGCTTTGGTCTAATCGAATCAAAGATGTGAAAACAGCAAAAAAAAATACAAAAGATGATTGGTTTATATCTGATCAAGTGAAGCTTCTGCTGCTTTTATGTTCCAAAGATCGCTGGTCGTCCAACACAACGGGCATCGCCCAACTTTTGAAGCAAAGTTTTAGAGTTTTAGCTGTCTAAGGGCATGTTTGTTTTACCTTATGTCAGTTGGAGATTTTATGGAGCTAGCTCGTCTGAAGAGCTAGATAATCTAAGTATTTAGTTAATGAGAATTTAAAGAATTTGGTTTTTATTAGGAGCTTGTTTGTTTTAGCTTCTAGTAGCTAGAGATTTTTAGTAGCTTGCTGGTCTGAATAGCTGGATAGTTTGAGTTTCTAGCTAGTAAAAATCTGGAGAAGTTGTGTTTTCTTGCTTCTGCATTCTAGTTAATTTTCAGATTTTACGACTATTGATTCTCACAATTGAGTCTAGAATCTAGACCGTTAGTTTCAGTTTAAGATTTTAGAATTAGCTGCAACTACCAGAAATTGAAACAAACATACCCCTAGTTCTATATTCTGGTTCGTTTTTAGATTCTACAATTACTGAATCTCACGATCCAAACTATTTATTCCAGCTCCAGATTTTAGAAGCAACCGTAGAACCTAAAACAAACAGGTCCTAAAGCCCAAGGTCCAGCATTGCTTGTCATTTGGCAGTGACCATACATTGCAAAATGATCATGGATTAGCATTGTATTAACTAGGCATTAGTTGTGCAAACTACAAAGGTGGAATCCAATTGACACATAACCAAGCAAGGGAAAGCAACAAGAAGCAAAGATGGTAGAAAAAAACAGCAGCATGCAACAGGAGCAGCATGCATGAGATAGATGTAGTACTCTAGTTAGTAGTTAGGGGGTGTTTGGTCACATCCAATGTTTACATATTATTTTGGACTATTGAATGTAGACTATTTATAAAACCCATTCATAATCAGTGGATTATTCACGAGACAAATATAATTAGCCTAATTACGCCATGATTTGACAATGTGATGTTACAGTAAACATTTGCTAATTATGGATTAATTAGGCTTAATAAATTTGTATCGTGAATTATCCTCCGATTCTGTAATTATTTTTATAATTAGTTCACGTTTAGTCCTTTAAATTAATGTACAAATACCCGATATGATACGGGCTAAAATTTAGCCCTCGATCCAAACACACCCTTAATACTACTTAACAAAACTAGCTAGCTGCAGCAGGAGCAAAGGAACAGCTAATGTGTCCAAGAAGAAGCAGGGCCAGATCATGTGGCTCATGCAAAGCTGACACAAAAACATTTAGATTAGATTCCGCATCGATCGGTGCGAGTGTGAAGCAAAGCAAATCGATGCAGCCGGAATTTGTTTTCGCGTGCAAATTTTCCTGTGGTCTTTCTGCTTGGCAACATTATGTACATTCTGGGAATAACCCTCATCCTGATCCTGGGAATAACCCTGCCGCTAGCTGTGCAACAGAGTTCGCGGCAACTTTAGTCTCTGTCGTATTGGACGTTCGGATGATAAGGCTATGTAACCATGGACTAAACTTCAGCGTCTGTCACATCGGATGTTGGGATGCTAATTAGAATAATTAAGTATGAGCTAATTAAAACAACTGATTGTAGAACCTATAGGCTAATTCTCGAGACGAATCTATTGAGCTTAATTAGTCCATCATTAGCACATGTTAATTGTAGCACCACATTACCAAATTATGAATTAATTAGGCTTAATAGATTCGCCTCGCAAATTAGTTTAGGGGTTCTGTAATTAGTTTTTTTTAATTAGTTCATGTTAAGTTATTCTAATTAGCTTAGTAGATATTTCACCATGACCATGAATTCATAGTAGAAAATTGGAAAGTCAACACAAAAGAATCAAGGGTAACTGACCTATTAGGCTATTAATAGATCACTATCTTCAATCTTAATTATTATATCAAAACAAATAAACGGTTTATAATATTTTTGGTGCACCGTAAAGTTGTTCAATAAAATATGGCCATGAATTCATGGAGAAAAGCCAGAGTTTTAGGAACTCAAGTGGGGTAGCTGCTTTACAGATGATACTAAATTATTGAGGGAATTGAAACTTAATGACAAAGTGCAAATGTGCAAATGCAACACGAGCGTATGATTGCATTAGACAGGATTAGCATGCGTTGGATGGTAATAATATCTACTAGCAGTACTGTGCTATGTGCTCGTCTTTTCACCATGGTAATATGGTATCTCACTCTCACTCTCACTCTCACTCTCACTCTCACTCTCTCGTGTCTGCCCTAGCTAGTTCATGATGCAAGTGAGGCATTGGTTGGAATCGACACACGAGGGGGAGATGGATGAAAGATGGGTGCAATTGAATACAAGAGACAATGGTTAGATCTACATTTGCCCTGGAATTGGAGACTGCTACCACCATGATTCCGAGCTATGAAAAGCTGCACCAAGCGTTTGGTTCGCTGGATATCCCTGGATGGGATAGGGTCATCCCATCCAGATAGTTGTTTGGTTGAAGAGCGAAGGTGTATAGAATGACTACCGAGAAGAATATTCTTTTAATATGTTGGATGAAGGGATTCAATTATTACACATTTAATAGAATGACTGCCGAGATAGCTGATCGGTTATTACACATTTAATTATTCTTTTATAAATATTCAAATGATTTTTACTCCCAAATTATTTATCCAATTTATGATCTAATTACATCGTTGTATTGATTATAATTTAATTTATAAAATAAGATCCCATATGATTATATTTTAAAAATATATATATATTTGATAAGTGGATCCCACTAAATTTAAGCTTATCTCATCCATGTTATATACATCTAACCAAACAAAAAATTGTCTCATCCCATCCATCCAATCAAACACCTCAAATATATATCATCTCATCCCTAAATTCATAGATAGAATCATCCTATCCACCCTCGTCCCTAAACCAAACGTACCCAAGTGTTTGCTGCTATCACTATACTAGTGTGTGTTTTTTGTTTTGCTTTTTTTAAAAAAAAAATCAAGGTCAAGTGCCCTTGAACAGTAGGGGGAGGCACAGATGCATAAAACAAGTATGCATAGTCCACATATCTAATTTTTCTAGCTATAAATAAATTGCAGCAACTTGCCTTTGTAAATGATAAACCTCGCTTGCAGATCAGCAAGTCAACTTACCAATACAAAGGAGAAGACTTCACACAGGTTTCTTCTTGACCGTGACACCCCCCATTAGATTCTGTTACAATATAAAACGAAGAGATCATTCCCGATATAACATTGAAAATTTACCTAGTTTCATATATATCAGTGAGACAGCCGGCGACAAATACGAATCTCTCTCTAAAAAGAATCGTTCACCTTTTCTCATCGACTTAAAGTTTTTTAATTGAACTATTTGATACATGTAACTTGATATGATAGGTAGTTTCATATATGCAGGGTCGGCCCTGATATTTTTGTGACCTGGTGCAGAACAAAAAATGGAGACCCCCATTACAAAATAATATTGAAAAATTTAGTGCTATTAACAAATCTCACACTAATAAGTTTAAATACAAATGATAAATATCTCTAGATTATTTAAAACAATTTCTTCTAACAAGCCTGCTGTTCGCGACTTATGACTAATTTGCAACTAAGTTTTATTAATACTTGTGAGGCTTATTAGCATACTAAATTTTGGAGGCCCCCTACTTTCGGAGGCCCGGTGTGGTCGCACCGCCGGCACTGCCCGAGGGCCGGCCCTGCATATATGTAGCCAACGATAAATACAAATCTTTTTCTAAAAAAATATCGAATTACAAACTAAGTAAGAATTAAATCAGCCAATGTGACAGTGTTCATGTGCTGCTCCAGTCAGCTGTCGCCTAAATTTCAATGGGACGTCTTGCATTGCATTGCAGAGTTGTCAAGAGCATCTTTTTTTTGACCATTTGTCGAGAAAATTAGGGGGAAATTATCTCTCTCTAGTTTTCCTGGGGATACGGACCTCAGCTCCCGACAGATCTTATTCACAAATACGTCCAAGGAAAAAAAATTATCATTCGGAAAGAATTGTTGTTTCGTAATTCCAAGCAGCCAAGGCAAAAGAAAGACATGAAATTATTGTAATTGTTTGGATTACAATAAAACTCAGGTAGGTAGCTACACTGTTTACTATCTCAAATACATGTAGGCTGATTCGAACCTACAATTTTGAAAATAGTAAAACATATATATAGAGAAAATTCCACGTATATATATAACATTTGAACTTCATCGATTTTTATATATGTCACTGGAAATCTATTGTTCTTATATATATATGTATTCGTTTAGTTTTTATATGCTCTTATAACATTGACGTCAGGTCAGTTTCAACGTTAGTTTTTTTTTAAACGGTAAAACTTTACTCGACTCACAACACAGGGAATCGGGGATGAGATCCTCTCGCCGACTGCAGAGGGCAGTCGCCCCTCGGAGCCCTCCGATCTTGATCGGACGACTGTGCGAGGGGGGCTTCGCGCTGGTGGAACCCACTTCGCAGAGGGCTTCGGAGAGAGAGAGGGGCTTCGCACCGCCCGATCTAGATCGGACGGTGCGCGAGGGGCGACTGCCCTCTGCAGTCGGCGAGCCGACTGCAGAGGAACCGGTTCCTCCTCATCCACTCCTCGCCCTAATTCCTTGCGTTTTGAGCCGATGTCAATTTTGCCATTTAGAAAATAACTAACGTTGGCTAACTTGGAAAAACTGACCGTAGTAGCAGCAACCTAAAAAAACTGAAACATTGACATACATGAAAACAACAAATTTCCAATATCATATACAGAAAACCGATGAATTCCAGCGATATATACATGATTTTCTCGTAAGAAATATATAGAAATAGAATGCCATGCTTATTGAGTTATACACCTATATGATTCTAACACACATAATTTGTCTAGGCGACTGATGAGATGCAAGCCAAAACCAAAAGGGAGAAGAAAATATATGCGAGGCTGCATGCAGGGCAGCATCATGATGCTACTCACCCAGCGTGCTCGGCTACCGAGGCCACAACAACGTGCAATGATGCGCCTAATGTTTGTAAAAGTAATCCCAGGAAATAAACCATTTGAATCCGAATTTTGGAATACAAATTTTGATCGGATTTGTCCGGCAGACGCTTGGTAACCATGGTTATCTTACGTAGCGTTTGGTTCAAGAGTTGGGTGGAAGCGAGCGGCTCCGTTCTATTTTACGTGTGTTTGGCATGGAATTATATAGAACAGAGTGGCATCTAAAAAGGAATATTTCTCGTAGATCCGGAACCATCTTCTCCCAAAAAATCCATCGAACCGAACGGCTCGCCTCCTACGCCATCCGTTTTTCTTCTCATTTCTTCTGTCGCTCTTGAACCAAACAAGGGACATAACCACTATGTTCTATCAGATTCCATAACCAAACAAAAAACAAAATGACTCTCTCTTGATTCCAAACGCGGAGCGGGGCCATTCCATTCTCCGAATCTGAAACGGAACCATTCCGTTCTATTAGATTCCTGAACCAAGCGCCACCTTATACACGCCGCCGAAGCTTTTCTTGTTTGAGCACAAGTAGAATTGAGATACACCGACTCACAAAAACATTTCATTTTTCTGTATGCAACCAGCACCGTGACATTGAGAAATGGGTTAATTTTTTTCATGTCGTTACAATTTTTACAGCTTATTAATATATCGCAGATGAAAATCCCGGTCGACATTGATATATAAGAAATTCTTAAAAACTATAATGATATAGTAATAATTTTCACGAAAATGGCTCGGTCAACAAATGTAAAAATCGAGCCCTGCGCCGCACACAGTAGGTGGCACCGTGGCCTGCCACTGCAAGTGGGCCCCACAGCTCTACGTTGACCGGTTGACTCATGCAAGCATGAGGGCTCTGAAAATGGAGGTGGCCACTAGCCAGTCATCAGTTCATCAGTCACAGGCACAGCTGGTGATCTCAGCATCCGATGCTAGGTGCAACTGCACAAGTACACAGCACAGCAACAGTGAATTCCGAGGCCAAAACTGCCAAGTTTTTACAAACTTGGTTAGCTTCTAAGCAAGGCCAGCGTGTACATCAGCTGAGTGTACAACAGACTTGACAACGATACATCAGCTGAGCATCGTATGCAGATCTGGTTTAGTTCGGCCTGATAACCAAGAAAATGCAGTGCAGATTGGCAGTAAGCAGCTGGTAGTAACATGAAAGGTCAGGTGATCTCTGAAGGATACACTAAAACTTCTGCATTGAGAGGATAAAGATTCATTCATCAGGCCATGGAAGTGAGTAAGCACGAGTGGCCTGAGTGAGTGAGAACATTTATGCTCCTGTATACAGATGAGAAAAACATTGGGAGGGGAAGGGAATTAGGGAAATGAAGTAGAGGCAGATAGTTTGTGTTTTGCTCACTGGGGGAGAGGATGATTGAAGGTTGAAGATTGAAGTCTAGTAGTATGAACAAATTGGACTGGTTTGATTTCACTCTAATGAGTGCAGCTGGCTGCTAACAGCTAGCTCACACTTCCACTCTCCACATGATCTTCTCGCCGCGGCGGCTGACGTTGTTGGTGCTGGCATTGTGGTGGGAGGCGGTGCGGTCAAGGGCGGCGACGCGAGCGGGGTGCATGGCGCCGGCCTTGGCGCGCTCGCCGTGCTGCGGAGGTGGAGGCGGAGGCGGAGGCAGCTCGCAGGACTCGCTGACGGGGCCGGACCGGATGTCGGCGGGCGGGATGAAGCAGTCGACGGACAGGCCGGGGACGTTGAAGGCCACCTCCTCGATGCTCCAGGCCTCCTCCATCCGCGTCTTGGTGTGGCTCATGGCGGCCTCGCCGAACCGGAACAGTGTTACGGCGGAGCGGCCGGCGTGCGCGATCATGATGCCTTCCACGGGGCGGTAGTCCTCCAGGGCGGAGCTGATGGTGGTCTCCCAGTAGACGGCGTCGCCACCGGAGTGAGGCTGGATGCGGGTGAGGTGGGAGTCCTCGATGTGTACGATCAGGCCGGTGCGCTGGCTGAAGTAGCCGAACAGCACATGCCGGATGATCTCCGCCGGCCCCTCGCTGCGCTGCTTGAGCGTCTGCGGGTCGGCGGACAGCTTGAGGATGAAGCAGTCCTCGCCGTTCACCTTCTTCTCGCCGACGCACCGCGCCTCAGCGAACAGCCCGGCGGTCGTGAGCGGATCGAGACCCTGCATTGCAAGCAAACGGAGAAGAAACCGGCGGTGAGGCGGGTGGGCTAGGCGAAAAAGGAGAGCTTTTAGCGGTGGCGTCACTGGTGTGAGATGTCCGGACCTGGAGGACGCGGCGGAGGGGGCGCACGGGGCCCTTGGCGGCGTGGGCGCCGAGCCAGGGCGTGTGGCGCCAAACGAGGCGGCCGTTGGAGCCGGCGTGCACCTTGCTGCCGCCGACGGCAAGCTCGACGTACCACATGTCGGGCGCCATCTGCCAGAGGACGAAGCCGCCCTGCTCGACGGAGGCGGCGCCGTGGCCGCTGGGCCCGCGGTTCTTGACGACGCGCGTCGCGGTCTCGAACTCGGACGCCACCATCCGCACCTTGCCCATGGCGTACGCGTTCCGCACCGACTGCAGCAGCTTGTAGCCGCCCGACGCCGCCATGTACTGTTGCAGAATGTACTGCGCAGACGACGCCTCCTGCAATTTTTTTCAGAGCCGGTGAGTATCAGATGCACGGCCATCAACCGCATCTCCTCGAAGCAAAGCAACAAGAAGGCGACCAAGAACTGGGCGTACAATGGGGGTCCCCTTGATGGAGAGGAGAGGCAGGGGATCGGCCAGCTTCGAAGGGATGGGCGCCAGCGGCGCGCCCATCACGCCGAGGAGGAGGCGGAGGTCGGACCGCCGGAACGAGTCGCTTGAACCACCGGGACCGGAGGCAGAGGGCGCCGCGGACGGCGTGCGTGCCAGCTGGCCGCGGACCCAGCGGCCGAACCCCTCCCGCCGGGCGGACTCTCCGCCGGCGAAGTCCCCGGCAGCGAGGCGGTCTGGGTCGGGACCCTCAATGAGAGGAGCGAGGGCCTCCCCTCCAGGCCGCAGACTCCCAGAGCGCGAGATGAGCGGCTCCGCGTAGTACTGCTTCTGCTGCAGCTTCTCCGCCGCAGCCGCCGGCGGCGGCGGCGTCTTGCGGCGGCGCGGTATCAGCATTCTAGCCGGCGACGCGCTCCTCGCTGGAGACTTCCCCCGTGACCTCGCCGGCGAAAGCCCACGCACCACCTCTTCCTTCAGCGCGGCGAAGAACCCCTGCTTCCTCTCCTTCTCCATCGCAAAAATGCCGCCCACAATATCAAGAACCGGCCGCCGGGCGCGCGCTGGATGGCCAGACAACGACTGCCACTACCGCTACAGCCAAAACACCACCTTGCCTCAATACCAGGGCATGGACAGCGAGCTTCGCGCGGCGCGAGGAGTAGAGTAGAAGGTGAGCGCGCCCGCGATGGAGGAACTGAAGAAGCTTTGTGCTAGCTGGAGTGGAAGCGAGAGGTTGACGGACGAACGGACGGCGACGGGCGGAGATGGAAAAGGAGCTCACAAAAGAACAAAAGATAAAGAGGAGGGGAGGAAACCGTTTGACGTGAGAGCGCAGTGGGAGAAAGGGAAAGAGGCGAGGTGGGATGTCGGAAAGAGAGAGAGACAGCCAGACACAGCGGAGAGGAGGAAAAAAAATCAATTTTTTCTCAAAAAAAATCGGTTTTTTTCCTACAAAACAATCAAACAAAGTTCATGCTGCTGTTTGCTTCACGTACCGTTTCTGTCTGAAACTCTGAATTCCTCGTCAGGTTCATGGGATGAGGACGATCCGTAGAACACATCACGTTTCGACCACAGTTTATGGCATCCACAACGTGTAAAAAATAGTTCATAAATATTAAAATATTTTTATAAATGAGATGAATCATTATAGAATTAGTTTTTATAGTGATTTTTAGTAAAAGTACTGATAAACTTATGGACTACCCATAAAAAATAAAATAACATTTATCACTTCTCTTCTTTCCGTTTCTTTCTATCTCCTCTCTTATTTTTGATATCTACTATTGCTATAAACATTGTGGGATGAAAAATAACTATAGATTAATATTGTGGGTTCGATCTATATGGACCACTTTTAACATATATATATATTGTTGATGCCCTTACAAGAAAAAGCATGGGTTTTCTAGCATCAGTTGCTGATATCTGCTAAAGGGTTGTTTGATTGACATATGCTAAAATTAAGTCTTATCGTATGGAAGGTGTAAAACTAATTATAGAAATTTTAGTTTAATTTACTTAACAAATCGATTAAACATAATTAATCTATCGTTAGCATATTTTTACCATAACATCATATTATCAAATTATAAATTAATTATGTTTAATAGATTCGTCTTACGAATTAGCCTAAAATTCTACTGTTAGTTTTATAATTAGCTCATGTTTAATTTTTCTAATTACTCACATGATACGACGACGTAAGTTAAATTTTAGCTTCTGGATACGAAACATGACCTAAATATTCTTTTGTATGGGGTTCTCATTCTATTCACTATAAACACACTTCGGATACTCGCCACACAGAGATAAAGAGTATCTCACGGGCTGAAGCCTTCATCAACCGTGTCATCGCCCTCATTTATCTTGCGTCGTCACCCTCACCGTCTATGCGAAAAAATTACCTTACCATCGAGACTAGGGCTAGGTAAAAATTACCTGAACCCAATTAACCGAACTGAACCGATTTAACCGAAATAGTCGGTTAAATCAGTTATCGGCTATCGGTTCGGTTAAAAAACTAGTGATATTCAGTGATCGGTTCAATTGTGAGGTGTAGTTAACCGATTAACCAAACCAAATAGTATCAGTCTAATGTGGTTAACTGATTAACCGATTTTGAGCTGTAATTAACCGATTAACTGATTTGTGAGGTGCAGTTAACCGATTAACCGAATTGTGACATCCAGTTAACCGATAAACCAGTTGTGAATTGTGTATGCTTGAGCTATGTAGAAGCAAATTGTTGTATTTTATGTTTAACCGATTAACCGAATCGATTTAACCGGAACCGAATTTGATCGGTTATTATTACCGTTGAAGAAATTCCGGTTACCATTTGGCTATAACCGAAATTAATTTTAACCGATTTAACCGAACCGAATTAACCAAATTAACCTAATGCCCATCCCTAATCGAGACCATGTACATATTTTCCCCCCTTGGGAATTGCCATGCATGTGTGATTGATTGATCACCGGACGCGTGATTTGGGGCTTCATGTGGGTACACGCATAAACAGCCAAGACGCGAGCTGAGTGAGAGTGAGTGAGAGTGAGAGAGAGAGAGAGAGCAGGTAAACACTGCACGATGCTCGAACTGAACTGAACTGGTCACTCACCTGGGCCTGGATTTTTAAGGCTCAAGTGTGTGTTGCTTTTTCGAAACTGAAAGGTTCCTCTCTACCGTCTCAAGTGTTTGTAGCTGTTCTACATGGTCGATGCCGTACTACTCAACTGCGAGCTAGCTTGTTGGCGCTTGCTTGCTTCCGTTTGCAATTTTCAGCTCCTTATATTGCATTGCTTCCAACCTCCATCGGTTAATTACTTCCATGGACAATGTGAATCATTGGTAGGGACGAAGACGGAGCCGAAAATTTCCGTCCGTTCCGGGAAAAAACAGAAACGGAGAGGGTTAGGTGGAAATGGATACGGGAAATTTTGGAGCGAAAACGAAAACATAATTTTTTAAGCGGAAACAAAAATGTAAATTTTTAAGCGGAAACATGAACGAAAACGGAACAGCGATTTCAGACAGAAACAGATACGAAAATGGAATATTCCGCATAACAAAAACTGAAAGTTTATGTTTTCACAGTTTTTTACTACATTATATAAAATACTAGTTTTTACTTTTTCACATTATATAAAATTTAAACTATATTCTATTCATAAAATATTAACAATTTAATTTAAATTAATATATAATTATTTTATAAAAATAAATAATATATATTCATTACAACTAAAATAAAACTTGTTTTTACTTTATTATATGTATTTATAATTTATTAATATGTGTGTAAATTGAACCTATTTATTTGTTTTCGTATCTGTTTCTAGAATATTCATATTCGTTTTCGTTTGAAAACAGATATGGTAACAATCATTTCCGTTTCCGCTCCATTTTCATCCCTATTCATCGGTATCTTACTCAAAGTCCATAATAATAGCACTATTTTCTTTAATCTTTATATATATATATATCATATTGCAATTTGCAAATGCCTTTTTTCTCACCAACTTTTTATTGTTAAAACTAAAAACCGTGGTTGATGCTCATGAACTTTTCAACCAGTTTCTCTTGTAAATATCTAAAAGCTGAATTAAATTGTGTAAACCTAGTAGACTAGATTCAATAAAAAACATAATTTGTTAGAGTAAAGAATGAAAATTGTCGTGACTTGTATTTCGCAGATTTTTCTCAACTCACTGTCATTAAATATAGCTAAAAATTTGAATACTCCTCCTGTCTCGCTATATTATAACCTACCAGCGAATTTGGTATATCATATTACAATGAATCTGAACAATGTCCAGATTCGTTGTAATATAAAATATTACTAAACAAGTTCGTTGTAACATGAAATATTACTGTGCGGATTTGTTGTAATATGACTAGTTGAATTATCATGCGTTACAACAGGAAAAACTATAACATTAAAAAAACATCGTAAGACAAGCGAAAATGAAGCTGAAACATTTTGGTTACCTTCTTTTAAAGTAGTACAAAAATATCAAATATGATTTTAGGACGCAATATTACAATGGGAGTAATAATTATTCACCATACCATATATAATTGATATTTATTTATTCATTTATTTATTTTAACTTGCAATAGTTTTTAAGCACCTGAGCAGAAATATAATAACTAACACAGCGGGCCCACAGCCAGCGGAAACGG
Organism: Zizania palustris; assembly: GCA_019279435.1. NCBI lineage: Eukaryota > Viridiplantae > Streptophyta > Magnoliopsida > Poales > Poaceae > Zizania > Zizania palustris. The sequence goes on along the minus strand of JAAALK010000079.1, from coordinate 70,940,565 downwards.
AGCCGCCTCGGCCCCGCCTGCTCCAACGTGCAACTATCGCTTTCTGGTCCCGGCGCGGCAGCGGCAGCGGCAGCAGCATGCCGCCGCGCACCGGTGGCGCCAACCAACGGGCGGCCGCGCGGCCGCGGTCGCCGGAGCGCGGCGGGCGGGAGCGGGGGCGGGGGGACCAGATGGCCGGCGCGCGCGGCGGAAGCGATCGACCGGTGGTGGGTGGTGTTGCGCGAGGGTTTGACCGGCCGTTGGGCTGTGACGGCGCGCGCGGCGCGGCGTGAGCGCCGCGAGGGGCAGGGGCACGTGAGCGGCATCAGATCGGTGCCCCCCGCCCGCGCCCATCACGGGAGGCGATGGCGCAGCTCCGTCTCTTTCAGTCGTCGCTGCCATTGCTCCTTGCTCGAGGCTAACGATTGTGCAACGGAAATCCAACGGAATGCTAGCAACACCGGTAAAAATGTGTGCTTTTGAGGCAGTGGGAAGTTATCATATTTTACGTATAAGTGTTGTACCGTCCTGGCTTTAATACCGGACATTCCAATGAATACCGCCTAATATCAGCTGATACCGGTACATTCCGGTCAAAATTACATTTTGATTTTTTTAATATAGTTTACATATTACTTATATTGACTTATATATTATGCATCCGATATCGAAACATTTCGTTTCAGAACCAAATCAGAATGGTGCCCGGAATGAAATTAACAAACGTTCCGGAACCAAATCGAAATGGTGCCCGAAATGGAATTAACAAATGATTTGGAGAGTAACTTCTACCTCAAATCTGTTCATTTTCTTGTACTTATAAACGATAAATTATTTATATATATATATATAACTTTTTTAAGAATATTTATCGATTTTGTAGCATTAAATTTATTCGCTTGAATTCTTAAGTAATCATGTCAAATCTTAGATCAAAATTTTCCTACCTGGCCGGCCAATACTGAAGCCCATTCACCCGGTCGCAAAGCAGATCTTTGTCAGTTCTAAACTCCAGTATACAGTACTAGAGAAACAAAAATGTTTTCGTAAAGATGGCCATCATATCAGCCGGAATGCCAAGTGTTACCAGGAAGCCACTGGCATGGAAATGGAACGTGAAATCAATGTGCAAGCCGAATATCCTCAGCATTTGTCAGATAGATATCACAGCATTCCGTCCATGGATGTGCCCTCGTGTCTTCTTCCTCTATACTACTTAATCTACATTACACGTACAAAACCTTCTACGGAGCTACAAGAGGGAGCTCTTGATATGAATTGCTAGGCAGTTGTATGAACAGGGGATCTAAGTTTTGAATCAACAAGAGGTGTGTGATCTTGTGCTTCTCCTGTAAGCTTGCAGCTTGTGTTTGTTACATACAAAGTAGGGCCGCTCCAGCAGCAGACGTGAAGCCGCTGCAATATGGCAGCCCGCACCAGCGGTATTTCTACAAAAGAATAGCGTATATGTTGCTCGGTCCAACCACCCCAAATTATAGCGGTTGGAGTTCTTGCTCACGAACCACTGAATCCACAGGTCTGTATGCCACTTGACGTCCAAATTTGTTTCTCCGGACAAGGGATACTAAAAGGGCCGATAAAGTCAGCAAAACAACTAGCAAAATTCCAAGCAATATGGAGACTACATGATCTCGAAACCATGACCTGTAGAAATAATATTGACAGTAAGTTCTCCAGCATATCAAAATGCCCAGATGGATCCATTGTTACTGCAGAGGAAATGTTCAGGATGGGAAACTAATTCATAAGAGCACCACAATTCATGAGCATTGATCGGGGGTACTAACTGGTAACTTCATATTTCTGAGTTCTGACCGAAGGGAGTTGGTGAAAATGATTTTCGGTTAGAAGTGCAAATCGAAGCCCTACAGCTTAATACAACTATGCACTATATACATTACCATTAAGTTTTTTAGCCAGCTTTCCATCATATGATTGAAACACGGAAATAACAAATAAGACAAGAAAAGAAGACATTTTACTTTCCTCCTTACTTTTAGGTATTTGCAAAAGGGCTGTACAACACATGTTGACCAAATCATTTTAGGTTAGGGTGAAAGTAGGGTTTCATTAAAATAAATATTTGGGAGGTACAAAGGGAACTAATAATGAGTTTATGATGCTACTGACAGTATAATGTTCTAACTTGTAATGCTGTTTCCTCACCTTCTGGATAAAGGCTGCACATTCCACTCGAGTAATTTATAACTGCCAAGATTTTCAGGCAACTGGACATGACGTTGGGTTAACCGGTAAATGATACCCTATCATACATCAATGCAATACGTCAGTACTGTGAACAAATAGATTAAAACAGTACTCATAGGTGCAAGAGTGGATGTTACCATTGCTGTTGCATTAGACATAGAATTAGAAGATCCTGCTGGAAAAATGCCCCATCTGATTAGAGTAGAGTTTCCTTGGCTCGTAACATTCATAACTCGAACCTGTAAAACTCAAGAGGCAACTCAAATCAAATTGTTGTAAAGCATGCTAGAGATATTAAGATTTAAAAGTGGTGCAAAATGAAGTGAATGATAGCAAGAATAGTCACTTTCCTATCCTGACTGAAAATGCATTGCCTCCAAACAAACTAGCAAAATTACGATAACCACAAACTATGGTTCACCCTTACCTGATGGGAGTCAATCTCCAGCTCTTTAGCTATCAGCTCAGCTAGCTTGTGGAGGTGAGGTTTCAGATTTGAATAAGTAACATTTATGGACATATCAACAGTAATGAGGCCAACATCAAATTCTGCAAGCAGGAGAAAAAACATATCCATCAGCAAGTACATAAACAAAGCTAGAAACAATATGCCTAAATTAAAATAATACACTGGCACAGTTAATTACTCTTATATACAAAATGCTTAATATTTCGTTTCTCTTACTAGGATCCAATAGAAGTGGCACAGAAAATGAACTGAGACCATTTCAGAAAATATTTGTTGCTTTCTTTATCTCGCAGCAACCAGACAGATTGCAGAAAAACTTGGTTCAAAGATGTGGCATTCAATAGGCAAATGAAAGTAAAATTAGGTTATAGGAATAATCGTGACACCAAAACAAAACAATTAAGTAGTTACTATTTTAATTATGTAGGTACACAAAACACACATTGTGCAGATAAGAAACAAGGAAAGATTAGTTACTTGCCCTCATTTCAAAGAAAAATAAAACACCTATCAAGCCAATGGATGTCATCCCAAGAAAGTGTCCAAAAGAATTTGATAATAGACAAATATTCAAAATAAAAAATAGCAAATGCCTGTGATTAATTCGTGATATAAAACTGCCAAAATGAAGAGAGATAAACAGGTAGTCCAGAACCTGGCAAACCACTAGGAGCAGGAGCTGGAGCCATATCTCCCTCTGAACCTGAATTACTTGAGGGTGCTGGTGAAGGAGCTTCAGTAATATTGAGCCTCTCCCACAACTCTGAACAGTTAGTTTTCCAAAAGCCAATTTTCTCATTGTGGCGATCGTAGGTTACGAGAGTATTACGAACAATGATTCCTGCCAGTAAGGTCACTCTTCTTCAGACACTAAAAGGGGAAAGGTTTCAAAGTATATAGAACCATGCAAATCATTAGAGCATTAATGTTGACTGTGTATTAAATCAAAACGTCAAAAAACATTATACGAGAAAAATACAAATCTCTCCAAAGATTGCTTTACTTGACTATTTAAAGATATGTAGCACTTGACTATTTAAAGATATGTAGCACTTCAGTAAAAATGGTGATGATCAAGTGTATCACCTGGTCAAAGACTCAAGAGAACAGGTGCATATATTATTCAGCATATATTAGTAACATGGTATATATCAAGAAAGTAGAAATTTTCTTGAAGTTCCTCCTAGAGTTGAGTGTCTTACCCCCTAGTAGTGTTGTTGTATCTTTTCCATTCTGAAACACACCCAAGCAATAAGCTCCTTCAACCTTGGAGTGCTTTGTTTTAAAAGAGGAGAGAAGACACAACATGAACAAACAGCACCAACCAGCAAAGTGAATAAGGGATCACAAATCACTAGAACAGGTCTAAGTTTGTGATTTCTCATACCCGGAACAAATAATTTTCAGGTGAAAGTGAAAGCTTTTGCCCATTTCCAAATAACATATCAACATCTGGAAATACCAATGATAGTTGGGAGACATTCCTGGAGGTCAAGACTCAAGTGATAAATGTTGAAGCTCCAGAAAAGATAAGAAGATTGAGAATGAAAACAAAGGCAGTGAATTGTTATCATGACGTGAAAGTCACCTTCCAGCACCTGCAAAGCAGATGTCCTTATAATTTGGATCAGGGCCACGGATTTTCTTCAGAGAATGTACTTTGTTTGTCACCTATCAAATAAGAACATAATCATTCCTACATATTTTTCCAGGGGTTTACATTTCCTGATTTCAATATTCAAAAAAGTCTGTGAAGGGCCAAATAAAAACATTGATCTTCCATGGGAGACAAACAAAATGAAAGAATTGCAATGTAACAACCAAGATAGTGGCGAAAGGTGACAAACAGATGGGTACTGCACATGCAAAAGGAAGATGGTGTCAAGGTATGAGTAATACTTTCTGTCATCCTTATGGTAGCATATTAGCATTAAGCAAGTAAGATGGCAGGCATGCTATTTAAGTCATCATATCTGTCCTTAACGTCTGAAGCTACACAGATCAATCTTTCTGCAGGTTAGTTGCGAAAGCAAGCATCCACACAAATAGACTAAAATATAAAATAAAATAGTTACAAAAGAATAAAGATCTTAGCAAATGGTAAAAGCAATTGAAAAATTGGAAGGGTGAAGGAGAAATCATTTGATAACTTACTGCATCTTTAAAAGCAACAAATGCTTGTTCAGGCAGGTAAGCATATGTGGTTCCACTATCCAAAACAGTCCCATGGTTGCTATCAAATATCTTTGAATCTAACCGCAACGCTTTTCCAGCAACATGTAATTCCTTCAACTCAATGTTGTAATATGGGCTGTTGACAATCAAAAATTTAAGTATTTAACTGATAAGGAAATGTACCAAAGATGAAGTAATAGAAAATTCTCCCTCCAGCAAGCCGCTAAAAGAACAAAATTCTAAGTTGGTGTGCAAAATTATGTATAATACCTGCGGACAGGGTCCGAATGAGAGAAAACCATGTCAGGAGGAGCAGGCATCCCACCAAGTACCATTGTACCACCACCAACATCCATACCGCCATAGCACAGAGAGAATGAATCACTTATGGCACTCTTATCAACAAGTTGATCCATTATGCTAAGCTGACCACGGCCTAGCCCCATTATACCGTCAGCATGTTGGCTGAACAAATCTCCTGTTTCAGTGTTTTCACAGCCAAAAACAGCAAGCTGCGGCTTGAGTTCACTTTCTTTGCCAAATGACACAATGTCCTCACCAAGAACACCACTGCTGGAGCTCATTTCAGCATATTGTCTCTCATAAGTGCATTGATTCTTCTCATTATCACAAGTACAATCAACATTGCATTTTACCGGTGAATATGTACTGGAGCGATCAGGTTGAAATCGTGGATCCTACAAACATGCTAAAACATCAGTTTATACTAGAGAAGTTCATTTCTGGCTAGCTAAAAGGGAAACTGCAACTGGAAAGAAGTTGATTTTCTTGACTGTTACTAAAATGATGGCCATCAATCAATTGTTAGTTTTTTTTGGCTGTGACAAAGACTGGCATGGACCTTGTTGTATGTTGACCTCTATCAAATTTGAGGCATTCACCATTTAGAAAAAAGTGGCTATGATATTGTGCCTCTGCTAATTTTAATGTCCCCTGCAAGCTGAAGAGGTGCTCTCGGTGTACATTTATATACACTTTATCCACATTGCGCATTTGCGTAGCTGGAACTTCTTAACCTATCCAGATGGAAACGTGGATTTTCTAAGTATTTGGATCAATATGTATATCCAACACGCACCAAGAAGTACAACAATGTATCATTTGCGTTGGAGTCAATTGTCCAACTTGAATGGTCAAGCTACAGTATGACATATGGGAATCGCGTATCAATACATGTGACTATCCTAATTGAGCCGATCATCAAGTTCATCACACACAGTTTCCACAGGTAAGTGAGCAGAGAGATTATGACCAACCTGGTGGTTGCCGCACTGCTCGCAGGTAGCGCAGGGAACGTAAGTGACGGTGCTCCCAGAGTCCACGATCAGCGCGAACTCCTGCGGCGGCGTCCCGATGTACAGCCTCGTCGTGTAATACCTAACCAACACGACAACACGCACCCAACCTCCAGACTCAGATCCAACAGAGCAACCACAAAATTGGGGGCAAATATCTCGAGAGAACAAAAAAAAACGAGCTGTGCCCACCCGTTAGTGAGGAGATCATCGTGGAGGCGCATGCGGGCTTTGGGAACGGCTCCTCCACCGAGCCCGCGACGTCCCGAGGCGAGCCGGCTGGCGTTGGGGTAGGAGAGCGTGAGCGGGAGAACCAGCGGCGGCCGCACGGGGGCGGGCCGATCGGGGGATGGGGATCCCGCAGCGGCGGAAGAGAGGAGGAAGACGGCGGCGGCGAAGGCCAGCAACCAACCGAGCCGACGCGAGCGGCGGCTCGCCATGGTCGCGCCCCGCGAGGAATGGGAGGGCGTGGAGCGGTGGAGGTCGTCGCGACGAGAACGGTGGAGGGGAGCCGAGGCCGAGGCGACGACTAGTCAGCCAGAGCCTAGGAAGAAGAGAGGGGTAATACGGTAATTTTCACGATCCTAGCTTACAATTCAAAAATATATAATCTTGTTTATATTTTATTGTTTAAACAAGAGGTGCTTAGTTACTTTAATCCAAAAATTAGTCTGTTAGATGTTTGAATACTAATTATAAGTATTAATTATAGACTAATTATAAAACTAAGTATATAAACAAGGGTTAGTTCGGGAGACGAATCTATTAAGTCTGATTAATTCATCTTTAGAACATATTCATTGTAGCATCATATTATTAAATCATGAACTAATTACATTTAATAGATTTATCTCATGAATTAATCTTCATTTATGTGCTTAGTTTTATAATTAATCTACGTTTAATATTTCTAATTAGTATGTAACATCCAATGTAACGTGACTAAATTTTTACTAAAAAAATCAAGCACTCCCTAAGTCATAATCAGGTTTATATTTTCATTGGTAAAAACATATATTTTACCATTATCAAGCTTATTTATGTCACTAACGACAAAAAGTCAAATAGTAGTTTTAATAAAATAAATTTACAAGTAATATATTATTTTTATTTAAAAACCGATGCAACGAGTTTCGTAAAAAAAATTGTATAATGATTTATTTAAACTGTTAAATTAAATTGGTTTAGGAATAAATCTAATTTGTCAGCAAGATTAACACATTGATTACCGGAATAGATGCCTCGGAGATCTCGCATGCCAGCAGTTGAGCGGCTTCATGGTACTCTATGACAGGTGGGGCATCCTCATAATGGGGGCCACAAGTCGGTGACTTCGCTGTGGGATGAGATGATTCCGATGTGTAACTGTATTCTTTTTTTGGCACGAGCGGTGGCGTTGACTAGCTGAGCTGACCAAATAAGTCAAAACGCCCGGTCCTCCTTCCCAAAGGAGATAATTTGTGTTTGGTTTGTGGGAAATGTTTGATAAGATATGGTTGTTTAGGACATAGTTTGACATAGTTTGGTTCAGATTTGAAATATAACAATTTAGTTTATAAAAAATGAGTTATACTATTTTATTGGATTGTTCTATTTATTTCTACTTATAAAAAATTTGAATTGTTATAATCTAAAATCGAAAAAAGGGCCTTACTTATTTATGGTTTCAAGGGGAATTATGTTAATTGTTTAGTTCTATTGATAGGATGAATTTTTTGTTTTGTTAGATATGATAAGCTAGATCATATGTGGTTAGAAAAAAATGTTTGAATATTTATAAAAATAAATCAATCATAACTAATCATGAGATAGATGTGGTCTTATATAAAACTTGGATGGACTTATATAAAAAAAATCTAAATTTCTCTATCCATGATATTAAAGTAATATTCATCTAGGTGGCCATCTTATCTATCATTAATTCATTACCCTTCAATTAAAAAACTAATTAGTGATGGTCTGATGGAAATGCGACTAATTTTTCATCCACTAGAGTTTAAGGAAAGAAAAACATCTATCATGTATGGTGGGTGAGGACCTATCCGTTTATATTTTCTCAAGGTCTCAAACATATGCTTCATTCTTTCCGTTATCTTCATCATCTAAGTGTTTTTAGTTTTTTCATAATCTACATCGTCTAATAGTCGACCCTTTAAAATAACACATCGTATTATGTACGAATTGATTTAGAGTCCACATAGATGGCTCTGGCTTCTGCTTTTGTTTCTGTTTTTTACTAGTACTCTGCATTACCACATGCACATACAGGTTGAGGGTGCGGAAAAACGAAGCAACAGACACAGCATGCGAAATGAATTTAAGTTTCACATCTCTCGTCTTAATCATCGCGTCGAGTTGTTAGATGATGGAGATAATGGGAATAAGGGAGTATGATTTTAATCAACCAACTTATCTTAATTTAGAGTCTGGCTCACTGTTTTATAGCTTAATCATCCCGATGTCTCTACGTTCACTGTGGGTTATGTGGACTATTAAGCTATTCACAATGGAGGTTTTATGGAGTGTTTCATGGTATTAATTATTATGTCACATTAGATTTTTTGTTGACACGACATTCAATTAATGAGGAAAGAGAAGGAAGTAGTGTCATCACCATGATATGGTGTTAATCCGTTTTCAAGATGGATGAAACGAAATGAAACACTCATTGAAAGCCAAATCATTTTATCAGATAGAGTATTTCATTCAGTTGTAAAATTGATATGGTATTCTAAGAAACAATGTTACGGAAAATAGCTTTAGTAGACATGATTCTCGTTGCTGCAATCTCGGAGAATCGCCGGGCGCCACGAGGACAGGAGCACGGATTCGTGGAAGCGAAGTGGCGACCGCTCGATCGCGTTTCCCGCGCGAGGGGAACACGGACTCTCAGCCAAGCCTCTGCTCAAGACGAGGGGGCAGCTGACTCTCTGCTCGTGCTCCTCGTCTTCTTCGTCTCCCTCCTCGACCTCAGCTCGTGCGACTTTGCTTGCCAAACGGCCACCCACCGCCACGGCACTCGGCAGGTGAGCCCTCTTTTGCTCCTCGTGAACCGCGGCACGTCCGAGTTCGGTTTCGCCTCCACCAGCTTTGACCCGGCAAACATTCCGAGAGACTGTGCACGCATGCAAATTGCAGATAGCGACGACCTTGTTACAGTCGCAACCGATCATTCGATCAAGCGCTCGACGTAGCTGCTTCGATGTGACCGCGAATCCCAAGCAAGTCGCCGGTGCGGCGCCGGTGCATGTCTGCTTTCTCCGATCGCGACGCGGCACGAATCGTGCTAGTCAACTATCGTATGCCGCGGCCGGCACGGACCATCGGTCAAAGGCAAGCTTAGCTTAGCAAGCCAAGTTTGGCAGTTGGCACGGCCGTACCCCCTACGCCGTACCCGCGCCGCCGCTCCCGTGTAAAACCTGGCCGCGCGCAGTCGCGCGCCGGCCCGGCGCCGAGGTGTCGGGTGGGCGTCGGCGCTCGCGCACGCGGGACTCCGGCAAGGGAACCCGCCCCTGTGTCTCGGCCAGGAGGTCACGTTTCCGACGCGCCCTAGCTCACGCTCACCACGAACGCGGCGAGGCGCGTCGTGGCCGCGGCGGCGCGGCCCGCGGCGCGCGCGGGGTTGACCAGGGTGAAGGGATGGCACTTGGGACGTGCGTCTGAGATCGAGCTGGAAACTTGGACGCTTTTACTGTGGCGTTACGAGAGATCGTGAGCGGATCTCGCCGGATCGTCTGGTCTCACCGGTGCGCGCGCGGCGTCAAAGATTTCGCAGCAACGAGCGGATCGAACGCACCAGGCCGGCAGCTACGGCGTCGGCGAGAGATCAAAAGTCAAGGCCTCGAGCACGTTACATCTCCCGAGTGGATAACGATTCTGTGCTGCAAGATTTGCAGGTCGGCTCACGCCCCTGTCGCATCGCACGCAAGTTCAGCTCAAAGGTCAAACCGTCAGTTCCGTAGTTGACCGCTGCCCATTTTTTTTCTCAGAGAGACCAAGATGCAATCCTCATCGTGAAACTGCTTCGCTTTTGGAGCCGTGGAGAAGAGGAGACAGGGAGAAAGAAAAAAGAGATCACCCGTAACAATTGGATTCGGTCCATCCAATTGCATCCTCTGTGATCAGGAGATGGAAACCGTTCTGCACCTCTTGTTCAATTGCGTCTTCACGAAGGAAGTTTGGCTCCTCGTCTCCAGAAGCTCCCCGTGCTTATTTCCCTCCACTCTTGTCACCTTCGTGGTCGACCGTTAGAACAATCTCTCCCTCTCCTTATTCTCGACACAGCGGCAGGACCTCAATGACGTCTCCGTCTACGCTCTCTAGAACATCTAGAAAGATTGGAACCGCCGAATTTTCTAAGGCTCCTCGTCTATAGCTCTTGACATACAAGTGCAGCGTGCAGGATCACTTTTTTTTTAGCTAGCCTGATTAGTTTAATCAAGTGTCAATTAACCTCGTTAAGAACTCGACAGACAATTAAGCAGCACTACTAGTGGTAATTAACCTCTTAATACATCAATACTTTCTTCCGAGATCGATCTCCGGTACTCTCGTGCCACTATCTGACAGCAACCATCAAAACTAATTGAAAAAAATAATAACGGGTAGTGTTTGATTAGGCGGAGGCGATCCGTTCTAGTCCACCGGTCGACGGCTAGTCGGACCGCCGCGCCGGGGTCCAGTGCGGCAGAGTGGGGCTGAAGTGGGTTGACACGACGCGGGAGTCCAGCAGCTCGACGATTGGCGGGAACGTGACGCAGCGGGGCACCTTGTACTGGTTGATGGAGGCGCCGCGGGAGATGGCGTAGTCCATGAGCTCCTCGAAGGTGCCCGGACGGACGACGCGGATCTCGAGCGGGCCGATGGAGCCGTCGGCGACGCGGCTCTGGCGGTACACCGTGTTCAGGGCCTCCTCCATCTCGAGGCAGCACCGGGCGAGCGTGTCGGCGGCGCCCACCGCGGCGCCGGCGGCGGGGGCGGGGGCGGGGCCCTTGGTGAGGAGCTCCCAGTAGATGACGTAGTGGCCGGGGATGCGGTTGGTGCACGCGTGGCTGGTGTACTCCACGACGGACGCGCCGTGCGGGCGGAGCAGCGCGGAGGCGCGGTCCACCGCGCGCTGCAGCTCGGCCTCGTCGGTCTTGTCGGACTCGATGGAGAGGAGCACGTTCTTGCGGCGCACGAACCGGAACTGCGGCGCCGCGTTGTGGAACCCGGTCACGCGGAGGACGTCGCCGACGCGGTAGCGGTTCAGCCCGGCGTAGGTGGTGATCACCAGCTCGTACTCGCGCCCGACCTCCACGCGGGCGAGGTCCACGAGCTGGCTCGCGTCGCCGGACGCCGCGCCGGTCTCGTCCACGGGGAGGAACTCGAAGTAGCCCATGTTAGGCATGATGGTGTAGGACACCTCGGACGGGTCGCACATGGGACGGAGGTTGAGGCCGAAGTAGCACTCGGAGGACGCGTACATGGTGCACGCCATCGGAAGGCCGCCGCTGTAGTACTGCATGGTCGGGATGTACTGCGCCATTGCGCCGGTGACGATGACGTCGAGGTACTTGGTGTTCGGCCAGACGCGCGTGATGATGCCGGCCCAGTCGCCCTTGGAGCACTCGCCGCGGATGAACTCGGCGAGCTCGGGGTCCGGGCGGAGCATGCCGGCGACAGCCTCGCGCACCGACGGGTCGGTGACGCGGGCGGTGAGCTCGCCGGCCTCGATGTCCGCGGCCAGCTGCTCCCAGTTGAGCTGGAGGAAGCGGATTGCCCGGAGTAGCCCGGAGGCGAAAACGGCGCCGAGGCGCAGCACGTCGTTGCGCTGGCACAGGCCGCACACCATCTGCGCGTACATGCTCTGGAACGCGTCGGCGCAGAGGATGGCCGCCGTCGGGCTCGTGTAGTTATGGTACGGGTCGTACGGCCGGTTCTTGAAGTGGTCGCTCTTGTAGTAGCTCGTCAGGACGGGCCTCGCCGTCAGGCCGCCCGGCGTCTGCGTCTCCGACTTGACGAACAGGAAGTAGAGCCCCTTCCCCTTGTCAAGCCCAGGCACATACCTGTACAAAGATTCATGGCGCCACTAATCATCAACTGCACTTGCGTTGTCGAATGTTCAGAGAGCTAACGATAGGTAGTAGCTTACAAGTTCATGACCGGCATGAGGAGGCTGTACAGCAGCTGACGTCGGTCGAGCTCGTCCTTGATGGTGGGCATGAGCTTGCGCTCGCCGGCCGACGTGCCGGAGCTGGTGAGGAACTCGGAGACGGGGTGCGTGGACATGATTGGCGACCGGTCCCCGTTGGCAATGCGCTGGATGTACGGCTGCAGGTCGTCGTAGGACACCACCGGCACCTTGGCCCGGAAGACGGCGCGGTCGGTGGCGCCGTCGAGGCCGCACTTCCTGAGGTACTCCGTGTCGGCGTTGCGGCCGAGGATCTCCGCCAGGACACACTCCTGCACGGCGTCAGGGTTGGAGGTCATCTCGTCGATGAAGCGGAGCTTCTCGACGTCGGCCTCCTTCACCGCCCCCGCCGGCGACGACGCCGGGCTCCGGAGAGCCGCCCCCGTGGTCGAGACATCAGTCATCACCGCCATTGGCTCAACCGCCCAGAAACGCTACGGCGAGCAAGAGCTAGTAGCAGGAGGCGAGACAACGGAAATGTTTTGTGTTGGTGGTGCGTATGCTTGCTGCCTGCGTCGAACGGCTTCGAATGGCCGAGTATTTATAGATGGAGATGGAGGCGAGCTTGTCACGGGCGAGATGGAGACGAGCGGGACGGGGAGAAGGACATGGGGTGACGTCAGTTGCTGTCGGTCGACGGCGCGGCAGCGGCGGGGCCCGGTGTCTCGTCCGGACGTGGACAACCGCCCAGCACGGTCGGGCCGCCGGCCGGGGCCGCCACGCGCGTCGGACCTCACTGCTCACACTTCACCCCCGCGGAGACGTGGCAGCTAGCTAGCTCGCCGTGGCCGACCGGCCGAGCACCCTTCACCTCGCACGCAGTCGTTGCGTGGACGGCGCGAGTACTGTGCGGCCTGGTCGTCGGGTTGGTGTAAGGCCGGCCGGCCGGCCGGCCGTGGACTGACGACGCGATAAATTAACACAAAGTGTTTGATTTGGAGTCTGTTTCGCGTCGCTATCGGCGATAGATTCCGACGAGGGGAAGAAGAGGCGAGCACGGCAGAAACGCTGGCCGGATTTAGCAGAGTCCACAGTCCCGCGAAAGCGGTGAATCGAAGGCAAAATCCCTGTCGCCTCGCTGCCTGCCTCATCTCGAACATGGCCACGGGAGCTTAGCTTAGCTTAGGCTTAGCTAGCATTCTACTAGTAAGCTCTAGCTAGTGGCCGAGCTGAGCGAGGCCGGCCTTATCCCCTACTTTCTCGAGCGAGGCCATTGTCGAGCCGCTTTTAGCTCGACATAGAATTCCGTGCTCCACGGGCCGACGAACACGACACGCACAGCTCGCGCGCGCGCGCGGACAGGCGCACGCAAGAGCGCGGCGGGCCACGAGCTCGGCCGGCGACGGCGACGGCCGCGTCACTGCACGCCCTACCAACGCGCCAGCCAGTGGCACACAGCATGCATGCCGCGGTTACGCTTACGCCAGTGGCGCGCCGCGCGCGCGGCTAACCTGGCGTGGCAGTCGAGTCGAGCGGCGAGGAGGAGCTAGCATTCAATGAATGAATCGTTGTGGTTGGGAGAGGATAGCATCATAGGCAGCCAGCGACCGGCCATGGCCGACGACGATTAGAGTACTACCGCTCAATCGCTCATTCACCTCAGGTTACGGCTGGCGTCCACGTGAGCCCGTCGCAAGTTGTAACATACTATACTAACATGCTCAGCGGCGAGACGAGGCGACGGATCGGTCGACGAGCTAGTAGACAGGCCATGCCTGCCGGGCGCCGGCCTGGATGGGATGGCATGGCATCCTGATATTCTTTGTGCCAATCACTCCCTCACTCGCCTGACGCGTTACATAGTCCGATTTTTGAATGAGTTATGTGGCTAATGCATGGCTGGCTGCCTGCCTCCTCGACCTGTCGTGTGGCTGATGAGTCCGCCCACGCGCGCCGCGCCCCGCCCCGCGTGCGCCGCCGTCGCCGCTGCCGCCCCCTCCCCCTGCATGATTGATCACGGCGACTCCGTCCTGCGCCGTCGCCGGGGCCTTTTCTATAACACCATGAGTACTCTAAAGAACAGATTTTTTTTATCATCTCCGGCCGGCGAAGAACGGGGGCAAGTGCCGGGAACTTTCCCTTTCGCCGGTTCGTTCGGTTCTCCGTCACGTGAACCAGAAGGCAACAGACGACGATCGTCGAGGCCTCCATTTGTCAACGCCGCCCGGAATTTCTCGGGCCGACGAACTCTCGTGATCACGGCCGTCGTTTTGGCACCAAGCGCATGCAGATTGCAGCCTCAACACACTGTAGTTAATATTATCTACAAATTTGTTGTCTTTGACTCGATCTTTGTATATGCCGTAATCGCTCTCACTTGATTTGACTGCTGCAGCAGCAACGTTGGACTTTGGTGGTCGGGTTGTTTAGCAACCATGTTCGTTCGGATATTAATTAGAAGAATTAAAAAGAAGTTCGCAGAACCCTTATACTAATTTGCGAGACGAATCCATTAAGCCTAATTAATTTATGATTCGACGATGTGGTGCTATAGTAACAATGTGCTAATGATAAATTAATTAGGCTTAGTAAATTCGTCTCGCGAATTAGCCTAGAAGTTCTGCAATTAGTTTTTTAATCAACTTATGCTTACTCTTTCTAATCAACATCCGAACATCTGACATGTCATCCAGCCCCTTAATCTCTTGTTGCAGGTAGGATCATCTGTTCATATGTTCATTACCTTTGAAGCCCCAACCAACAGATTTTTTTTCAATTGTCTTATTATTGCCTTATGTCATCCTGATAAGGAACAATATATGCACAAAAATCTGAATCCAGTTCCCTTTAATTTCTTCAGAAAAGTTATTCTGCACAAGATATACCTTCAGATTTGATTCATTTTCATGCATCTATATGTATCTTAAGTCAGGAAAAACTTACGTAGACCAAACAAAACGACGATCTCAAGTCAGAAATGGCATTGTAACCTAACCCTAACCCTGTATTTCTTAGGCTCTGTTTGGATGATCTTATTTATTTTTAGAGACTAAAACTTACTTATTTTTGTATGGACTAAAGTCTAGTTCTCTTATTTGGATGTAGAAACTAAATATCATTTAACGAGGGGTTTATAAATAAGAATAAAGTGTACATGATATTTTTAGTCCCTATAAACAATTTTTAAAGGACTAATGGACTAAATTTTAGAGATTAAAGTTTAGTCTCTATAAACAATGTTGTTTGGATTTTAGGGACTAAATGAAACTAAACTTTAGTCCCTAAAAATAAGGAACCCCGATTCAAAAACTTCCTAGGACACTTCCAACCCTCCATCATGTACAATGGTTTCTTAGGCATTTATTGTACTGTCACATAAGAAAAAAATGATGTGACAAGTTATTTAATGAGGAGAGATACTAAAATGTGAAGACGCCATGTCTTAACTATAATGAAAGTGATTGGATGAGAAGAGGAGAGAGAGAAATAACATTATACATAATTTATTATAGATTCATACTAAAACTAGGGTTAGGAATGTAATTTCTAGATATAATGTTTTACTGACGTAACAAAATAAGACACCACCTAAGAAACCGTAGATTGAAACTGCCTTTACCAGTTAACTTCAGAAAAATCAAACTCAACAAATGCACGCCAGTAAAGTCCGCTTTGACTGACCAACAAGTCTACGATGGTTTGCTATATATGAAGACCAAATTACCATCCAACCTCATACAATATGCTTATTGTCAACGTCATTATCACGACCATATGCCGTATATATATACACGCATGATGCGAATGCAAAATATTAATCGGATCGAATTTTTGACAAAACGATGCATGCTGTCGTCCGTCCGTCCGTCCGTCGTTTCCCGCAGACGCGTGTCGTCTCGCCGCTGGTTGATTCGTCCGTCGAAGAAATATAATCGTCGTCAGGATGTGAAATCAAAGGAAAGGAATTTTGATTGTCTGGTTAATTACGTGCCAACATATGTTGCCATCGATTTGACTTTCCGTACCGGATATTAATATAATCTACGACCTTTTTGCTGCCGTGCTGATTCATAATTGTATTATTATATATATTATCTAGATATAGCTCTTGGGATTTTTTTAAAATTAGTATTTTTGAAAAAAATCAAATTTGTATGTCGAATTTCAAAAATTTGCAAAACTAGTATCCAGTCGTCCGACC
This sequence comes from Zizania palustris, assembly GCA_019279435.1. Classification (NCBI taxonomy): domain Eukaryota; kingdom Viridiplantae; phylum Streptophyta; class Magnoliopsida; order Poales; family Poaceae; genus Zizania; species Zizania palustris. The sequence goes on along the minus strand of JAAALK010000079.1, from coordinate 70,924,084 downwards.
AAGTGCCGACTGGAGGCCAATCGGCCGTCCATCGGTCGACTGGAGCCACGTGGCAGCCAGTCGGCCGTCCATCGGTCGACTGGCGCCTAAAACGTGTCGCGCCGCGCCCTAGCCCGCTCCCGCGCCGCACCACCTCGCGTCACGACTCACGCGCGCCCCCGCGTCCCCTCGCCAACCACGGGCTCGGCGAGGGGGCGCGGGAGGCGAGGGGCACGCAGGGCCGGGACGGGAGGAGGCGCGGCGCTGGAGCCGGCTGGGGCGCAGGAGCGGGCCAGGGCGTGGGCGTGGGAGCGTCGCGGTGCGTTCCGGTGCCAATCGGCCGATGGACAGTCGTCTGGTTGCCACGTGGCTCTAGTCGGCCGACCAAGTGTCGACGGGCCCCTAGTCTACACTTGGTCGGCCGACTGGATACTAATTTTGCAATTTTTTGAATCCAACATATAAATTTGATTTTTTTTAAAAAATATATATCATTTTTAAAAAAAAATCTGTGGTACCGTCTAATTAATAGGTTTTTAGTAGACCGGATTAGCCACCTTATAAGATTATAGAACAGCCGATGGAGGTTGAGATAAATATATAAAGAAATATTTTTGAAAATGGAAGATTAGCTAGAGTTCGCTTGAAATCCCATAGATAGAAAGTTCTATTATTCTCTCGCTCTATACTATGGGTTTATTTGTTTCGGCTTCTAACAGCTAGTAATTCTCACTAGCTAGCTAGTCTAAGTAGCTAGTGTTTCCAGCTTCTAGATTCTAGTTTATTTTCAGATTCTGTAGCTACTGATTCTCACAATCTGAGTCCAGAATCTGGACCGTTTGTTTCTGTATCAGATTTTAGATGTAGGTGTAGTTCTTAGAAGCTAAAACAAACAGACCCTATATAAAGGGGACGATAGGATTGTTTCAAGGAGACACGTATATACTTTCATGCTATCTTAGCAATAGATTTAATTTACAATCTATAAAATTTATGATGTATAGTTATGGTTATTATCCTCTAAGAGACTCGAAACTATATAAATATCGGCTCTTATTCTTTAGGTCAACTGTTAGGCCTAGAATATAGTGTTTCCCTATTACACACAAATCACCACCGCACGTACCTCCATCGATGAACCGCGATAAAACCGACACGTCTATACTATATACTAGTAAATTAGCTCAACTAGTCCAATTGGGCATATCCAGAGTTGAAAGAAGAAATCAAGAGAGTCCAAGAGAATATTGCAAGTGAGATGTCATTTAGCTGTGGATATATCATATTTACACACCATGCATGTTGAAGCATACCTTTATGGGTGAAATTAAAGGGAAATTTTGAAACATGCCATTACAATTTTCTGTAATTTGAAAAATGCCACTCACTGTGAGTGACGGTGGTAGGTCTCATATGTCAGTAACACACCGATGACATATTTCAAAACTGTAAAAATTATAATGACATAGAAAAATTTGGCCCGAAATTAAAAGGGCAGTGAAATCACTCACCCTAGCTGCTAATAATAAGCTAGCTAGCTAGCTTCTTCATTCCTGTCAGATCAAATGACCTAATTAACCAGTGAGCTAGCTAGCTAGCTTCATTGCTAACAACAACCAATTCAGTTAGCACGGTTACCTTAGCCGTTGGCTGATGGTTAGCTCGAAAACTGGTTTTGCTAACTATGGTTAAGTAATTAATGTTCTGCTTGCCACTGAAGTCGTCGATCGACACAAAGCATATATTTGGTGGTGAGCCCGGCATGCATGTGTAGCTCGCGATCGACTAGCTAGCTCCTTTTTGGATTTGATTGGGTGAACCGGACGAGCTAGCTCACTGTCCAGTACTCCATTATTAGTACCAGTAGATCGATCGATGACTAGAGATATATGATTGTAAAACTGGAGATCAACACAGATGACAATGAGATATATATATGGACACACGCACAGTGACGGCCGGCGAGTCAGTACGTGTCTCGATCATGATGTGATCTAGCTAGCAGCTGCAATTCATGCAGAAATAATCAAAAGATGAGATGAAATTATAAAGCTACTAGCTGGTGGTAGCTAGCTCGGATCGAGGATGTGCCATGCATGCATGGATGGATCAGAGTGGGTATGATCAGCTACCGGCCGGCCGGCCGGCCGGCCGGCAGGCGATCGACAAAGGCCGACAGTGCGCATGCATGCGTAAAGAGACGACGGACAGTCGGACACCATGCCTGGCTCGATCGATCGATCGCCGGCAAGCTCGGATAATAGACGACACGGCACGTGCAACGAGGCATGCATGCATGCGCTTTCTGCGCGCGCGCCCATATTGTTCACTGGTCCAATAACGTACGTGAGGAGGAGGAGGAAGGAGGAGGCCGTGCAGTGCATGCTTTTGCATGCACGCAGCTGCGTGGTCTCTCTACCGAACGACGGACCGAACGGAGACGACGAAGACGACGAAGGAAATGAAGGAAGGAAGAAGGAACCATGCAAAGACCAAATCATGGCGTCTGACGACTGACGAGGCCTTCCTGAGCGGCGCCGGCCGGCGGCCGCTGTCAAGTTGTCAGCTAGCTCGATGTCACGCCCGAATTCGGAAATGAACTCGAACCTTTATTAATACTTAAAAATATCCAAAATACAAGATGTTCATAAACCGACGACGCATAACGAAATAAAAACATAGTACGTAGCTCATGGGCTACACTTATTACAAACTCAAATAAATGCGGAAGCGAAACAAAAGCGCCTGAAGAACATCTCGATCCCAAAATCCGACACCTCGACTGGGTCGCTACTCCTGGACTTCATCCTCTTGATAAAAAGCATCTAAAAAAAAGTAATCAACGGGGATGAGTACAAAAGTACTCAACAAGCCACATATATGCATATAATGGAGGCTAAATAACAAGGGAGCATATTCTAGGCTTGTTTGCATAAATGAGCATGTTTAATATTGTTTAAGTTTTAGTGAGCAAATTTAAAACATGAATATAAAATGCTGAAATAAATATGAACAATAACTATCCACTACCTCGAGTTGCACACCTGTGCCAACTCGCTCTTTCAACCCATTCCATCATGTTCAATGCTTTCACACAAAAATGCAGAAAATAAATGCTAACTGCGGAGAACATCACTAGGCCGCCCATGACCGTGGGCACGGCTTTTCGAAAAGTTTATACTCTGATCAGAGGTGTACTACTTTACCCACAAGGCACAAACCCGGTGTGCACCAGGATACCACCACGATACCCTGACCAAGTTCATGCCAAAACCCGTCATATGAATTGACTCAGCAAGAGGACAACCACACCAGGTTTCGCCCACGCTCCACTGAGATCTCACCCGAAAATCATGGGTAGACCCCGATTGGCAGACGTAGACCCCCTTTCGTGCCTCGTCGGACCAAGCCACCACCTGGCACTCCGGGTTAAGTGAACTTGTCCCCTCCGCTCGGTGCATCAAGCTGAATCGACCCATACTTCGAATTAGGCCTTACCCATTAGACTTGTGGTCAGTACTGTTATGCTTCGCAACAGATCCCGCAGACCGGTCCTTATAGTGCCCCGGGTGCGACCAACCAATTTCCGAGCTTGCACCCGGAACCCACCATGCTCAATGCAACACCATTCTCCACGCTTCAAGTCACACAACTCAGAATCACAATGAGAAGAGATATAACAAAGGTATAGAGACGATCCACCTGTCTAGTAATAAGTATAAATTTTAATGCTAGCAAGTGTGCCTCTACTTTAGAGCACTAACTAATAAATTTTATAAGGCGACAAGGAGAACGGAGTACAAAGCATGGCTTAGGTTTGCACAACAGGGATAAAACTAAACTTTAACTAAATAATTAAAAGTGTAATCTAATGCATTTATTAGCCTATGGGTTTTAGCAATAATTTAATAAAAATGGGTTCAACATGATCAACTATTTCCACGGAAATGAATCTGTGACTTGCCTGGATCCTCGTAATACTGGTACGGATCTGCAGTAGGAAAAGATGACTCCTCGATAGCCTCGACGTCGACTAGACACGCAAACCGAGGAAAAATAAATTAAAACAGTACTACAAACAGTATGAACAGTACAATTAAATGGCATAAAATTAAAGAGAATAATTTTCTGGATTTTCTAAAATTTGAATGGGCCAAATCCGAGTTAAAATGAATTTACTATGAATTTTTGAAGTTTAAAGGGTTTTCTGGAATTTTAGAAATTAATTTCTGAAATTTAAACGATCCTGGTCCACGGTGGACCGAATCCACCGCGCACCAGTGCACTAATGGCATGGACCGGGCCAACCTAGGCCACACGATCCAGATCGGGCGGCTGGCGGATGGGCGGGGCGCTTTAATGAAAATGAAGGGCCACGATTAAAACGCGCGCGGACGGGGACACGTGGACGCACAGGATTAAATCCTGGGTTAAGTGACATCGTGCGCTCCAGATTAAAAGGGCCGAAGGGGTACGCATCCGACGGCTGAGAACAAAACCGGCACGCGCACGCAACAGTGCACGCGGGGCTTCGTCTCCGGCGACGGCCGAACCACGACGAGCGGCGCACGGCGGCGGCGACGGCCTAAAAACCTAGATGAGCGCAAAAATGGAAAGAGGGGACGCAGGGGAGTCGGGTCATACCGAATATGGCGACCGGAGTTGACGGAGGCGGCCGGCGGCGAGCGCAAGGCGGAAGGGAGCTTCGGCCGGGCGGGGTCGCCGGCGATTCGGTGGCCGAGGGCTCGATTGGAGGAGTTGCCGAGGAAGGCCTCGCGAAGGGGAACCCGAAGAGGTGGACGGCGAGGGAGGTTGCGGCGGCTACCGGCGGCGAGCGGCGGCTGGCTGCTAGAGCAGAGGAGGTGGAGTGCTTGCGCGCGGAGGGAAATTCCGGCGAGGGCGGAGGCGGTTTGCAGTGGATGAAAAGGGCTTCGGGTGCGGCGCAATAAATAGAACCGACAGGAGGGCTCAACGGGGCTGGGGATAAGGGGGAGGGCGCCGGAGAAAACGGGGAAGGAGGTTGGGGCGGCGGCGACCGTGCGGAGAAGAAGGAGGGGGCGGTTGAGGCGGCGGGGTCTGACAAGCGGACCCGGGGCGGCAGCGACGCGAAGACTGGCTGGCGGGTGGGGCCCGCTGGCCAGAGAGAGAGGGAAGAGAGAGGGCGCACTGGTGGGCTGGGTTGGGCCGGCTAGGGAGAAAGCGGGGTTGCGGCCCACTGGGATTTTTAAAAGCTTTTCGAATAAAATTAAATCAGAAAATTCGTTTTGAGGTTTAAAATATGAATTTGAATCTCACAAATTATGAAATAATTTTGTAAAATATTTCAAAGTGTGAGGAGTCTTACAAAAATATAAAAACTTCAAAATTCGAAATTTTGCTCAGTGTTTTAGATTGCAAAATCATTTCTGCCTTTAAAAACTTTTGAATGCAAAATTTGGTTTTGAAACTTTGAAAATTTCAGGTTTACGGTTAATTTAAAATGCGGGTGTTACAAACCTACCCCCCTTACAAAGAATCTCGTCCTCGAGATTCGAAACGTCCTTCGAATAACTCGGGATGCGAAGCTTTGAGTTCAACCTCTTTTTCCCAAGTCGCTTCTTGCGTACCTTGAGCTTCCATGGCGGAGATGTAGTTTACTTGAGTGCGTACTTGCGCTTGCTTGGGGTAAGGACATCTGTTTGAGTAATGGCCTTCCTGGTGACAATTGAAACAAACCACAATATTACCATTTTTATCCCTCACGACTCCGGTAGTCTGCGTTGGAGCTTGACTTGTAGGCAGTACTTGAGGCGAGACTTCTGAACTTGATCCTCCCTTGGCATTCTGTGGCTCGGCTGCAGTCTGAGGTTGATCATTGGACACTTGAGTAGTAGGAATTAGACGAGGTCTCTGACCGTTCCCTTGCTGATGGCGGAAAACAATCGCCTTGCGCTTCTTCTGCTCAACCCTGTTGTACTCGGACTCCTGGATAATAGCTCTATTCACCAACTTCTGAAAGTTAGCGTGATCAGTGGCTAGCAACAAAGGTTTCAGCTCATCCTTGATGCCTCTAAGAAACTTTTCCTGCTTTTTCGCATCAGTGCGAACATCCTCAGGAGCATAGCGTGCTAGACGATTGAACTCATGCAAATATTCCGTAACAGAACGGTTGCCCTGCCGCAGATCCATGAACTCCTGTCTTTTCAGGTCCACCAAACCGGACGGGATGTGGGCATCCCGGAATGCTGTAGTGAACTCAGCCCAGGTAACCACATGATCAACTGGCTGAGCCTCCTGAAAATTATCCCACCACTCAGCGGCGGGTCCCTGAAGCTGGTGAGTCGCGAAGGCAACTCGCTCACGATCAGAACACGGCAACAGATCCAACTTCTTACTAATAGTTCTCAACCAATCTCCTGCCTCCATTGGATTAGTAGTGCTGGAGAAGATCGGAGGCCGGACTCGCAGAAACTCAGACAACTGCGAAGCAGGCGCCGGAGCAGGAACTGGTGCAGGTGCGGGGGCAGGTGCAGGGGCTGGTGCGGGTGCCTGGCGATCTCGATCCATCATCTGCTGCTGAAGCTGATGAAGCTGGTCCTGCTGCCTCTGCATTTGTGCCATCAGTGCGGCCATCATGTTATTCTGATTGATCATGACCTCCGCAAGAGTTGGATTATTGGGCGCAGGAGGTGGTCCCATTTGACGAGGGCTTGTGTTGCCCCAGCTAGGCCCACCCAAACTGCGCAGAATCCGGTTGGCCTCTGCTGCTGGAATCCTGTTTGTCTCGGCTGCCGGGTTGGCTCTGTCAACATTGCTGTTCTCAGGGACGTCGCTCGGATTGGCAGTCATTTGCTAAAAAGGTCAACGAACCCACTCGAGAAAATAACGCGGAAACTTAGAATAGCGTGAAAAAGGGGTTTAAATAACAAGCAAACATACACCCACAAACAAACATACATACACAAGCACACTAACAAGTAACCTAACAAGCGGGACTAACGACTACGGAAGCGACGTTCTAAGGCCCATCTGTATCTCACTCAAAACTATACGCTATAAAAATTTTGAAGTTTAGAGAAGTGTTAGAATAGAATAAAAGAAAATTTAGATGAGAAGTATAACCAAGCAAGGTTTTAAAATATATATATTTTAGAATCTTTTTAAAAAATAGTTCCTATCAACAATCCAGGGGCTTCCTACAGTCAAGTCGGCTCTGATACCATCTTGTCACGCCCGAATTCGGAAATGAACTCGAACCTTTATTAATACTTAAAAATATCCAAAATACAAGATGTTCATAAACCGACGACGCATAACGAAATAAAAACATAGTACGTAGCTCATGGGCTACACTTATTACAAACTCAAATAAATGCGGAAGCGAAACAAAAGCGCCTGAAGAACATCTCGATCCCAAAATCCGACACCTCGACTGGGTCGCTACTCCTGGACTTCATCCTCTTGATAAAAAGCATCTAAAAAAAAGTAATCAACGGGGATGAGTACAAAAGTACTCAACAAGCCACAGATATGCATATAATGGAGGCTAAATAACAAGGGAGCATATTCTAGGCTTGTTTGCATAAATGAGCATGTTTAATATTGTTTAAGTTTTAGTGAGCAAATTTAAAACATGAATATAAAATGCTGAAATAAATATGAACAATAACTATCCACTACCTCGAGTTGCACACCTGTGCCAACTCGCTCTTTCAACCCATTCCATCATGTTCAATGCTTTCACACAAAAATGCAGAAATAAATGCTAACTGCGGAGAACATCACTAGGCCGCCCATGACCGTGGGCACGGCTTTTCGAAAAGTTTATACTCTGATCAGAGGTGTACTACTTTACCCACAAGGCACAAACCCGGTGTGCACCAGGATACCACCACGATACCCTGACCAAGTTCATGCCAAAACCCGTCATATGAATTGACTCAGCAAGAGGACAACCACACCAGGTTTCGCCCACGCTCCACTGAGATCTCACCCGAAAATCATGGGTAGACCCCGATTGGCAGACGTAGACCCCCTTTCGTGCCTCGTCGGACCAAGCCACCACCTGGCACTCCGGGTTAAGTGAACTTGTCCCCTCCGCTCGGTGCATCAAGCTGAATCGACCCATACTTCGAATTAGGCCTTACCCATTAGACTTGTGGTCAGTACTGTTATGCTTCGCAACAGATCCCGCAGACCGGTCCTTATAGTGCCCCGGGTGCGACCAACCAATTTCCGAGCTTGCACCCGGAACCCACCATGCTCAATGCAACACCATTCTCCACGCTTCAAGTCACACAACTCAGAATCACAATGAGAAGAGATATAACAAAGGTATAGAGACGATCCACCTGTCTAGTAATAAGTATAAATTTTAATGCTAGCAAGTGTGCCTCTACTTTAGAGCACTAACTAATAAATTTTATAAGGCGACAAGGAGAACGGAGTACAAAGCATGGCTTAGGTTTGCACAACAGGGATAAAACTAAACTTTAACTAAATAATTAAAAGTGTAATCTAATGCATTTATTAGCCTATGGGTTTTAGCAATAATTTAATAAAAATGGGTTCAACATGATCAACTATTTCCACGGAAATGAATCTGTGACTTGCCTGGATCCTCGTAATACTGGTACGGATCTGCAGTAGGAAAAGATGACTCCTCGATAGCCTCGACGTCGACTAGACACGCAAACCGAGGAAAAATAAATTAAAACAGTACTACAAACAGTATGAACAGTACAATTAAATGGCATAAAATTAAAGAGAATAATTTTCTGGATTTTCTAAAATTTGAATGGGCCAAATCCGAGTTAAAATGAATTTACTATGAATTTTTGAAGTTTAAAGGGTTTTCTGGAATTTTAGAAATTAATTTCTGAAATTTAAACGATCCTGGTCCACGGTGGACCGAATCCACCGCGCACCAGTGCACTAATGGCATGGACCGGGCCAACCTAGGCCACACGATCCAGATCGGGCGGCTGGCGGATGGGCGGGGCGCTTTAATGAAAATGAAGGGCCACGATTAAAACGCGCGCGGACGGGGACACGTGGACGCACTGGATTAAATCCTGGGTTAAGTGACATCGTGCGCTCCAGATTAAAAGGGCCGAAGGGGTACGCATCCGACGGCTGAGAACAAAACCGGCACGCGCACGCAACAGTGCACGCGGGGCTTCGTCTCCGGCGACGGCCGAACCACGGCGAGCGGCGCACGGCGGCGGCGACGGCCTAAAAACCTAGATGAGCGCAAAAATGGAAAGAGGGGACGCAGGGGAGTCGGGTCATACCGAATATGGCGACCGGAGTTGACGGAGGCGGCCGGCGGCGAGCGCAAGGCGGAAGGGAGCTTCGGCCGGGCGGGGTCGCCGGCGATTCGGTGGCCGAGGGCTCGATTGGAGGAGTTGCCGAGGAAGGCCTCGCGAAGGGGAACCCGAAGAGGTGGACGGCGAGGGAGGTTGCGGCGGCTACCGGCGGCGAGCGGCGGCTGGCTGCTAGAGCAGAGGAGGTGGAGTGCTTGCGCGCGGAGGGAAATTCCGGCGAGGGCGGAGGCGGTTTGCAGTGGATGAAAAGGGCTTCGGGTGCGGCGCAATAAATAGAACCGACAGGAGGGCTCAACGGGGCTGGGGATAAGGGGGAGGGCGCCGGAGAAAACGGGGAAGGAGGTTGGGGCGGCGGCGACCGTGCGGAGAAGAAGGAGGGGGCGGTTGAGGCGGCGGGGTCTGACAAGCGGACCCGGGGCGGCAGCGACGCGAAGACTGGCTGGCGGGTGGGGCCCGCTGGCCAGAGAGAGAGGGAAGAGAGAGGGCGCACTGGTGGGCTGGGTTGGGCCGGCTAGGGAGAAAGCGGGGTTGCGGCCCACTGGGATTTTTAAAAGCTTTTCGAATAAAATTAAATCAGAAAATTCGTTTTGAGGTTTAAAATATGAATTTGAATCTCACAAATTATGAAATAATTTTGTAAAATATTTCAAAGTGTGAGGAGTCTTACAAAAATATAAAAACTTCAAAATTCGAAATTTTGCTCAGTGTTTTAGATTGCAAAATCATTTCTGCCTTTAAAAACTTTTGAATGCAAAATTTGGTTTTGAAACTTTGAAAATTTCAGGTTTACGGTTAATTTAAAATGCGGGTGTTACACTCGAGACGGGAGATCGACGTACTGGGGTCAAGCCTGCCTGCTGTCTCGCGCTGGGGTGTGCCCTAAAAACATCCCATGACTCCATGAGGCCCTCTCCGAGTTAAGCGCCATGCGAAGAAAATTTTCGGATTAGGCGGCCCATGCATGTGAAGAAGGAGATCGATGCAGCATGCATGCCACGCGAGGCCCAGCTTCGCTGCCTGCCTGCTGGATTGCTCCTCCGGATCAGAACACCAGATTACGAGTCACCGATCCACTAGACGCAAGTACGTATTATTGGATGCGATGATCTGGTGCTCACATCACGGTTCTTTTTCCACGAGAGAAAAAAAAAAGGCAGACGTCTATTAATTCTTTGCAGGGCTCTCGAGATGAACACACAGTTCCAGTTGTCCCTCTCAGAAAGGGGCTCCATATCAGTGCATAATCATTGTGCTTGTGAGTGCATCATATCATCCACTTGTTTGCAGTAAGCTTCTGCTTTTTGTCAAGCTCAACAGCAGATTAGAGTTCAGCTCTAATTAGAATCTAAGTTTGTTAATGGATAAAGTTGTAAAATCGTAATGAAAGTCTTAATGGAATCGGTTAGCTATTCGGCTAGGTATTGTAGGTTCTATAAATAAGGTTGTATTGATCAAGCAATCAAGGAAAAAAAGAAATAAGTCTAATCTCTCATCACGTTCGCCCCCCTAACCTAAATCTACTCCTTATCCCGAGTAGCCGACGCCGCTCGACTATCATATCGTTCCAGCAGTGTTTATCCCGTCGTGGATTCAACTTATGACAACGTAACGGGAAAGAATCGAACACGCGTGACATCAGTATAGATAAGTACTTTGAAGCTCTTTTAGCTCTATCAGATTACCTGAAGTCATCTGAAAGCTAGTGATGCAGGCATGTACGTAGCTAGCCTCGCTCGCGGTAGGATTAGCTTGAGGATTATATAAAACGGGAGGCCTGGGCCTGAAGAGACAAATAGACAGAGTGCTCGAGATAAGCTCGAGCGAAGACGATTAAAAAGAATCTAAAGAAGCGTCCACATGACATGACGCTTTTCAGTAAGCATGCCGTTTTGCCAATCGAAAGCACAAAGAGAGAAGCCAAGAAAGCTTCACCGTTCCAAGTTTCCAACGCATGAGCTCATGGCAGATCAATTTGAAGTCAAAGGTTTCTTCCTGTGACTTTTGTGGTCAGTTAAAGGATGTCCTTCTAACCTTCTATACATACACTAGTCAGCTGCCAACAGAAACTTATTTTGTAACAGGGTATTTTTGTAAAATTCATGTTTCTGTATGATTTTTTAGAAATCTAATTGTTTTTACACAAAATTCGTACATCCGCGTAAAAATAAAAAATTGAAATACAAAAATATATCTTTCTTTTTTATTATTTATTTTTTGTTTTTTTCTTCTTTCTCACGTTTCCTTCAGTTCGATGCATGCGCTGCGCGCGCGGCGTGTGCGGTTGCGCGCGGTCAGCAGGCCGTTTGCGCTCAGGCGGTCCGGGGCGGGAGGGCCTAGTTCAAGCAGTTTTTATAGGGTATAAGTTTTGGTCGGTTTTTTATAGGATGTGAAAGGCACGGGGTTGCGGACGGAGGACACGGAAATTTGGACACTTTAATATAGTTAAGATGTATATTCTCGAGAAAATTCGGAATATGCACTCCAACTAAATAAGAATATATGATTTATTCTTCTTTAGTGTCAGGTTGATTATATGCTCTTCTTTAGTATGTTTGCTTCAATATATACCCATTTTATATATTTTATTGTATTTAATCATATCAATTGACATATTTACTCCTAATCACTGCAGATCAAAAGTAATACTGCAGATAAAAAGCAACGCTCTAGATAAAAAAGTAACACTATGGTACCAGCGGATAAAAAACATGAAAAAAATAACATTGAGAGATTTGGACCAGTCTCACCAGGTAAAAACTAACACCGAAGATAAAGAAATAGCACTATGGACAAAACAATGTTACTTTTTGACTAGAGGTAAATATGTCGTTTGAAGTGACATAATACAATAAAATATAATAAAAATATATAAAAGAGGTATATACTAAAGCAAACACACTGAAGGAAGACATACAATCAATTAGACACTATAGGAGGATAAATCATAGATTCTCATCTAGTTGGAGGGTAAATACTGATTTTTTTTCTCATTTCTGTAGTGTTAACAAGGACATTACATGCACAGATTAAATTCCCAAACGATAGGTGAATAAATAACATGAAAAATGATAAGCCATGGAAGCTAATCAGCGTCGTGTTTGGTTCAGCTTTTTGACCAAAATCTTAGTTAGAAAGTTGAAAGCTAAATCAATCGGATCAAGAGCAAATCAGTTTCTCTCATCCTAACTTTTATAGCTTCTCAGTGTAAACTTCATAAAAATTACCCACTATGCTATTAAAAAGTTTGGAAAGTTGCTTCTGCTCTGACTTTCATGGGAGGTTTGCTATTTTAACACTCCAAAGAAGTGGTTTTCATATTTTTGACATCTAAACCCACTTTTATTGACTCAGGTGGTCCTATGTGTTAGCCTCAGAAGTGTCGTCATAAACAAAATGCACGTTTTTATAGTGTCAAAATAACATTTTTTTTACAATCCTAGCTTTTTATTTTTTATATCTCACAACTCACAACAGTTTTTTACAATTCACGACTCACGACAGCTTTATTAAAATCTATATATCAACCAAACACACCCGACAAAGAAACATACATCACTAGTATGTAATAAAGCAGATGCAAATATGATCAGGTTTCAGGAATAAGTTGGACAAGAATCTGGAGTTTGTTATAGCCGGACAATATGCACGAAAGAAACACCTTATGAACACTACATTCGTTTCAGAATATAAGTCATTTTGGTTTTTGTCAGATTCATCTATTGATCGATGAATATGAACACATATTGAATGTAATAAATTGCACTTTCCCCCTTGAATTACTGCCACTTGCTGCCTCTTTTTATAGCAAAGCCGAGGCTACCACAAACAGCAGCTCAAACCTTGAGCAATCAATCCACTCTTCTGCTACCCCTAGCAAAGAGAGAAATGGAGACAGCACCCGGAGTGGAAGAACGCAAGGCGGCAAACCGAGCTGCCATGGCCGGGCTTACCGACGACGACGACGACGACGACAATGCCTCGACGCCATGGCTAAAGCTGGGACCACTCGATGCCCCGATGACAAGCGAAGAAGAAGGTAATAAGCTTCCAGTTCCATGCATCAAACCTCACAGTAGAACTTTCTCATGCAACTTCTGCATGAGGAGGTTCTTCAGCTCGCAGGCCCTGGGCGGGCACCAGAACGCCCACAAGAGGGAGAGGTCGTGTGCAGCGGGGAGGTCGTCACGGTACTCACAGAGCTTCCAGTTCCAGCAGCAGCTGCAGCCGCCCATGGCGCCCGACGGCCTCCTCTCTCCGGCCGCTTCCGTTCTCCGGCACATGAGGGTTAGCCCCCACTCCACGACGCTGAAGGGGCGTGGCGGGAGAGCTGCTGCTGCTGCTGCTGCTGTCGTAGCGAGATTCCATGGAGGAGGCCAAGCAGCGAGTAGCTTCAGCATCAGAGACAGTTGTTCTCAGGAGCAAAACATTGACTTGAGCCTTCGCTTGTAGATGTGTAACTCATGTACAGATTGTTCATTATATATATATGATTTTCGCGGCAAATCCGATCTTTTTCGTTTATCATTTCAATAGTAAACTGTTCATTCATGTTACCGAGAAATTTGATCATTTGTCATTGTCGCGGAGTGATTTAGTATTTTTGTCATCCTAACTTATATATCATCGACTTAAATAGTTTTATATGTTACTATTTTAGAGTGATATCGTAATCAAAAAGTCATCTTAAAGGGACGACTTGTTAATTTGATATATAATCTTCATTGTCATATATAGTTGAGAACCAGGGAAGTGACTAAGAATTAAGTAGTTAAAGTGAGGGGATTAGATCACATAAGACCTGTTAAATTGATGTATGACTCACACTAAACCTTAAACCCTAAACCGCCTCACAGCTTTACTCATGTGTATGGACAGTACCACTGTCACTTGTGGAGAGATATATTCTAGTGGCTCAATAGCTCATACCTTTAAGAATACATGGATTCTTACAAATATGATATAATATCAATTGGTTCATTAGTGAATTGAAGGTGCTGTTTTCTGAAAAGCAACCAGCCACAATCTTTTTAGCATATAAATGTAACAAATGCATAGCATTAGAATCCTATCCTCTGGTGAAGTGGCAATGCAACAGAGGAGAGAGTTTATCACATGCATAGCATACAAATGTTCTCTGAATCTTTTAGGGCATATCAGTATCATAATTCAGAAGTGGCAATGGATGCAACAGAGGAGAGAGTTTATCACCTGCAGGATTAACACGTTGGCATTGCCAAAGTGGTGCTCACATTGCTGATTAGTGGAGTAATGGTGATTACTGAAAAACTTAGCAGTCAAAAGCGAAAGCTTTTCCTGCCCTAGATGGAGTGAAGGGTAGTGAGCTAGTTAGCTCTAGTGCACAATCATTTGCCACATCGCTAGATTTGCGCCGCAAGACTCGAAAAGCCCTAATTGCGTTCTCATAGTATGTTAGCCGTGGAAAAAAAATGTGGTAGGCTGTGAAAAAACTGTTGTGGGATGCTAGCTGCGAGAAAGTTAAAAGTTGTTTGTGAACTGTGTAAAAGTCAATTTATGAAAAATTCTATGATTGTATGAAATTTGAAATGTCAATTTATGAACTTTTGTATGATTGTATGAAATTTGAAATGTCAATTTACGAAATTTTGTATGATTGTACGAAATTTGAAATGTCGATTTATGAAATTTTGTATAGTTGTATGAAATTTAAAATATCAATTTATGAAGGTACGTATGGTATATGAAATTTGAAATTTCAATTTATATAATTTTGTACGTTCGTGTGAAATTTGAAATGTCAATATGTGAATATTAGCATTATCAAAGATTCAAAAAACAGAAGCCCATAAACCAAAAACTAGAAAGCAGGTATGAAGAAGCTTCCACAGTTTCACTACGTCAAAAATTGTTTTTACTAAAAATTGTTGGCTTAGAATATAACGTTTGATTGACTTTTGTTTTTTGGAAAACAAAAACTACTACTAAAAACTAAACCAAAGGAACCCTTACAAAGTAGTTGGGCTTGTCGAGCAATGCGACAGCCGACAATTTCGTTTTGCGTTTTTCAGCAATGCACTCCTGTGACAAGCCACAACGTGTATTATATTTACTCCATTACCAGTCTCTCTAATTATATTATTAATAAGTAAAACATATGTTTTGGCATACTACGTCTTCCCGGCGAAATAATATTCTAAGAAACAATCAGTAAAAACTAGTGAAAATTTATTTCTAGTTCATAAATATTACTTCATTTTAAATTAAATAACTATTAAGTTTTATAATACAGAGTAAAAAACAAAAAACTGGGAAGGAGTAATTGGGCCATATGCTATCGGGCCCAGGTTTGGGCCACACGAAACTTTTTCGGCCCAAATAGAAAATCGCACCGCACATTTTTGCATCTTCCTGGTTTGGTTTTTTGTTTCGGATAGTACCACCTCGGCAGTTCACCTCGGCGGAGTAGTTCATGGAGACTATAAAAGGAGGCGCGGGGCTTCGTGGCAAAGCATACCTTTCTCGGCCTTTTGGCTAAGATCAAGTGTAGTATCTGTTCTTATCAGTTTAATATCTGATATGTGGGCCATGTGCCCACTTCGATATTAAATTTATTTATTGTGGGGGAGGGTCCACCACAGTGGCTTGCCACTGGGGCCCTCGCGTGTCGCCCGGGCGTTGCACTACAGTCCGGGCCTGGCGCACCCCAACCAAATCAAAATTCCATTTTTATCTGTTTTTGTTAGTGATTTGAGTTGTCCCAACGACTGTTTGTTATTTCCTGCTTACTCTACTTGAAACTGTCATTCATGTTTTATGTATTTTGGTATTAAATAGAATGACAGTAAGGATGTTACTGATTTTGATATTAAAATTGTTTAGGAAATTAAATGAGATGTTCGGCTAACTTAGTGTTGGTTGTGAATAGCTGAGATAAGTATTTTTTTTATAAAAAGTTATTTTGTATTTTATCGTGCATTTTGGCTCTAAAACTTTTTTCTCGTTTTTTATACTATATTTACTTATACATTAAATTTAATAGTGACAATGGCTCACAACTTTACTCCTGTGTATGGACAGTGCCACTGTTACTTGTGGAGAGATATATTCTAGTGGCTGAATAGCTCATACCTTTAAGAATACATGGATTCTTACAGATATGATATAATATCAATTGGTTCATTAGTGAATTGAATTGAAGGTGCTGTTTTCTGAAAAGCAACCAGCCACAATCTTTTTAGCATATAAATGTAACAAATGCATAGCATTAGAATCCTATCCTCCGGTGAAAGCATAATTAGAACAAGGAGATCTGCAAAGGGACAAGGAATATATGAGAAGTGATGTGCCACCAGAAATATATCTAGCAGGTTCCCCCACCGTCGCCGTCTCCTCCGACGGCCACACCGCCGTCGCCAGCAGCGCCAGGATCGAGGAGGAGAGCGAGCATCGCCAGCTGCTGGCTGCTGCCTTTGGCTGGCCATCAGAAGTTGGAGTTCTCTGAATCTTGTAGGGCATATCAGTATCAGAATTCAGAAGTGGCAATGGATGCAACAGAGGAGAGAGTTCATCACCTGCAGGATTGCTCACATTGCTGATTAGTGGAGTTCTCTGAATCTTGTAGGGCATATCAGCATCAGAATTCAGAAGTGGCAATGGATGCAACAGAAGAGAGCGTTTATCACCTGCAGGATTAACACGTTGGCATTGCCAAAGTGGTGCTCACATTGCTGACTAGTGGAGTAATGGTGATCCCTGAAAAGCTTAGCAGACAAATTAAAGGCGAAAGCTTTTCCTGCCCTAGCTGAAGTGTAGTGAGCCCTAATTGCGTTCTCGTAGTAGAATCTTTGCAGCATCCAGAAGTAGAGAAAGAAACACAGTAGCATAAGGATTCGTCAGTTCCTTTGCTTTTTTCTTTTCCAAGCGGCCAAGCCTATGCTTGCATGCAGCATGCTCCCCTGCAGCTTCTTCTTTTCCCCTCTCCCTTTAGAGCAAGATTAAACAATAGAGAGCTTGCTCTTTCGGAACCAAACACAAACAGCCACCACCAGCAGCTCGGCAGTGTCATGCATGCATGCGCACTGGCACCGCGTCAGTCACAGCTATTCGTTGAATGAAAGTGAATTGGATTTAGATATACTGAATCAGGATGAGATGGTCATAGATGATGTGGTATAAATAGTTTGTTTAATTGGATGTATAAGATGATACACATGAATATGTTTAGTTAATTGGTTGAACGGAACGAACACATATGTGTTTGTTTGCTTACAAGTATAATGAATGTATAACTTTATTAATTTCCCGTAATAATATTATTTATATTTGTAACTATCAATCAATTATATAAATTACTATTATTCTTTAGTAATTATCATTAATGATAACTTAAGCTATTACTTTTCGTCACAAAATAACCATAATTGTAATTAGTTACGGCTAATAACATCTAATTATAATAATTTCTAGCTAAAATACTTAATAAATACTAATCTTAACTAATCATAAAAAATTAGCGTAGTTATGTGAAACTGGACGACGCGTTCGCTTGTTTTTGCCGTACGGAATGTTTCAACATCTAGAGAGAATATTTCAAAAATCTAAACTAACTCATCATGAATAAATTCGTACAATACAACTAACCAAACAGACTCCTTTTTAGAAACCGTACCGAACCATCTCGAATGAATTTGGTTTAAGCAACCAAACACTACGTGATATTCTAAGGACACGAGGGCATAGTACCTTCCTTTCATCAGGGATTGCTCGGCCTGGAGAGTTTAATATTCTAAGAAACAATTAGTAAAATCTAGTGAAAAGTCATTTCTACTTCATAAATATTACTTTATTTTAAACTAAATAACTATTTATTTTTATAATTCAGAGAGGGGGATAGGCGTGTGTGCAACAAGGGCGAGTCGCCACGGGAAGTAATTGGGCCGTATTCTATTGGGCCGCACGAAGTTTTTTCGGCCCAAATAGTAAATCGCACCGCACATTTTTGCATCTTCCTGGTTTGGTTTTTTGTTTCGGATAGTACCACCTCGGCAGTTCACCTCAGCGGAGTCGTTCATGGAGACTATAAAAGGAGGCGCGGGGGGATCGTGGCAAAGCATACCTTTCTCGGCCTTTTGGCTAAGATCAAGTGTAGTATCTGTTCTTATCAGTTTAATATCTGATATGTGGGCCATGTGCCCACTTCGATATTAAATTTATTTATTGTGGGGGAGGGCCCACCACAGTGGCTTGCCACTGGGGCCCTCGCGTGTCGCTCGGGCGTTGCACTACAGCCCGGGCCTGGCGCACCCCAACCAAGTCAATATTCAATGTTATTTGAATTTCGCAATGATTCGTGGTGTCCAACGACTATTTGTCGATTGATACTTTGCATGCCTCCTAATTTACTGGTTTTTGTCTCTTGGCATTAAAATGGATGACAGTCAGTATTGATGTTTTTTATTTTTATTTTTGATAAAGAGCGGACAGAAGCCCCCTCCCATTTCCATTACTCCCATTTCCATTAGAGAAATGCAACACGTCCGAATATTACAGAACCGTCGATGCCACCACACACAGTGCCCACACAAAGACCAAGTGACATACCAAAACCACCAGACCACACACCTCCAGAACCCGAACAGAAAACAAGCTTTAATATTGGAGGCTAATTCAGCATCTTGCCCACGATATTCCAGCCGCGGCTCCTCGAATATAAATCACTTGCTAAATGTTCTAGCAGCCGCACCCCCAGGTCTAGATCTTTTTCTCTTGCCTCCGATTTCTGTAGCTTAGACCAAGATGATAACCAGAAGCAGATCAGTTTAATAAAAACCAGAGGATCATTAACCAACTTATTCTGGAAGCAAACATCATTCCTGCTCCTCCAAATACTCCAAAAAACAGCAGCCAACCCTACCCCCACCACATTTCTTACCCTCTTACTCAGCTTTCCAAACCAGGAATCCCAAACGTGTTCCATATCAGCAAATGGACCAATATTGAAACACGTATAAACCATACTCCAAACAAATTTTGCAACTGAACAATCAAAGAATAGATGTTGCACAGACTCGTCCCGACAACAAAAAACACAATTCTTGATACCTCCTTTCCATCCTCTTTTAGCCAAATTATCTCGTGTCAGAATTTTGTTTTTATAAGCCAACCATAAAAATATTTTAATCTTTAGCGGAACTTTCAGACCCCAAACAGCGTTTCTCCGTTTTACAAGATTCTGTGTTTTTAATGCCAAATAGAAAGAGCTTACCGTGAAAATCCCTTTACTCGACAAGGACCAAAGGACTGCATCATTAGTATCAGTAAGAACAGTACTACCACACTCTCTTTTCATCCTGATCCAAGACTGAAATCGAGACCCAACCAAATCTCTTCTAAATTTCAAGATATTCCAATTGCTCTTGAAAACTTCCGAAACAGTCACACGTTTGGTAAAGCAAGTACTAAAAAGATCATGGTATGTTTCAGACAAAGGTCTACTACCTACCCAAGTATCCTCCCAGAAGGAGTTTTTTTCTCCATTTCCAATTCTCATCCTACAAAACTTCCTGTATAGAGGTTTGATTTTCATAAGAGTTTTCCAGAATTGTGAATCACACATCTTACCTTCCAAATGACAAAGATTTTTTGTTCCTGTTATATTTGTTACTCAATAGAGTTTGCCAAATCCCTGATTCAGTTTCAAACTTCCAGAGCCATTTTCCCATTAAAGCAACATTCATCCACTTTAGATCTAGCACCCCTAAGCCGCCATAATCTTTAGGGCTACAAATCATAGCCCAGTTTTCCAGATGATATTTCCTAACTCCTTGACCTTCCTGCCAAAGAAGCCTAGATCTACAAGCATCAATTCTCTTCAGCACACCTTTTAGAATCTCATAAAAGGACAACATATATAGAGGGATACTGCTTAGACAGGAATTCAATAAAATCAATCTGCCCCCCATATCGAGAAGCTTTCCCTTCCAACAGCTCAACCTTTTTTCCACTTTATTCTCACACATTCTCCAATCACAATTTGGAATCCTGTTTTTATTTAATGGCAACCCCAAATACTGAATGGGCAAATCACCCATTTTGCAAGTTAGAACCTGACAAAAGTCTCTACTCCTCTCTAAATTCATGCCAACACAAAACACTTCACTTTTATGAGAATTAATCTTCAAACCAGACATGAGTTCAAACAGACATAGAATAAATTTCAGATTTTTTGCATGAACCAAGTCATCCTGAAGCAAAAAGATTGTGTCATCAGCATACTGAAGAATGGAAGCCCCTTCAGTAATGTTATCCTCCCCCAAACCAGCAATAAACCCCCCATGCACAGCTTTAGAAATCATAAAAGATAAAGCATCTGCAGCAATATCAAAGAGTAAGGGGGAAAGGGGGTCCCCCTGCCTCAAACCTCTACAAGTGTTAAAATAAGGACCAACTTTATCATTCATCCGAATACACACCTTGCCCCCCATAACCACTCTCATAATCCAAGCATTTGAAATAAAAAAGGCCATTTAATCTTATCATAAGCCTTCTCAAAATCAACTTTAAACAAAATCCCAGGAGATTTTCTAGCATGGAGAGAATTCAAGATTTAATGCAACACAACCACACCATCAAGAATAGACCTGTTTCTAATGAAAGCAGTTTGAACCTTGGAAACAACATAACCAACACTTTCCTCTAACCTATTCATTAAAACCTTAGTTAAGATCTTAAAACTCACATTGAGCAGGCAAATCGGTCTAAAATCCTTAATATGTTCAGCATTATCCTTTTTTGGGACCAGAGTAACCATCCCACAATTTAGCCTACTGATATCCACTTTTCCAAGATAGAAATCATGAAAGATCTCAAGAAGATCACTTCTGACCAGCTCCCAAAAATGTTTGTAAAATTCAATAGGGAAACCATCAGGGCCAGGAGTTTTGTTATTATCCATACTAAAGACCACCTGACTCACTTCCTTCTCAGAAAAAGGGATCAACAACTTATTTTTATCTTCAACACTGACTTGAGTCATACTCTCATCTATGATTTTCATACAGGTCCTATCCCCTTCCCCAAACAACATTTTATAGTAACCTGTAACATGAGCCATGAGCTCATTTTGATTAGAAATCACAAAGTCACCTTCCTTCAAAGAGGAGATCCAATTTTTCCTTCTCCTCCCATTAGCTTTGGCATGAAAATACTTGGTGTTACCATGTCCCTCGAGAACATCCTTCTCCTTACATCTCTGAAGCCATTTGAAATAGTCTTCTTTCATCAAATCTTTTAATTGTAATTCCAAATCTTTCCTTTCCTTCATCATACTCCAGTCAAAGCCAAAAACTTCTCCCCTCTTATCAATAACATCAAGTTTTTTCAGTAAGGTCTCTTTAGATCTCTTATATAAGCCTTCCCAGTTAGCATTCCAACCTCGCAAGACTTTCCTGACAGCAGCAAGCTTATTTTGCCATCTATCAAGATTGGAACCTCTACAATTGGTATTCTTCCACACCCTACTTACAACCTCCCTTAAATCAGATCTGCTCAGCCAACAATTCTCAAATCTGAACATAGGATGAGGATCAATATATGTCCCCAAGTCAATAACAAGGGGAACATGATCAGAGAAAATCCTTTCCAAGGGGATTAATTTAGTCAAGGGGAAAAGGAATTCCCAGTTCAAAGTCATCAAGCACCTATCCAATTTCTTAAAGGTGGGATTCACTTGATTATTGCACCAAGTATACTTCCTCCCACATAAAGGGATTTCTCTCAGATGATTAAGTTCTATTATAGCATTAAAAATCACACTCCACTTATTGTAACCTCCCTTTTTATTCTTATCACTTTCTCTCCTAAGAATATTAAAGTCTCCACCAAATAAGGTTGGTTCAACACACCTACCACACATTCTAGCAAAATCAATCAAAAATTGTTCTTTCAAAACATGCTGAGCAGCCCCATACACCACCACCAGATTCCACTTTTTACTATCCAGCAAATTACTCAATTGGATTTTAATCATAAATTGACCAACCTCAAAACTGAGCACATTAAATCTATCTAGATTAATGCCAACTAGAATACCCCCAGACCTCCCAATAGACTCGGACCACTTCCACCAAAAATTCTTGCCCCCACTCAAAGTGTTGAGCAACTTTGGAGTAAAATCCACCTTCATAGTCTCCTGTAGCCCAAGGAAATCAATTTTTTCCTTTTTACAAACATCTAAAAGATGTTTAATTTTCTCAGAGTTCCCCATCCTCTAATGTTCCATAATAAACCTTTCATCTTAACTCTTCTTTTTCCTCTTATACTTCCTTTTAGGAGTGACCTTAGTCATACTAAGGTATCCTTTTTTCCTTCCCCCAAATTTCTTACCACAAACATTCAATCTTTCCACATTTTCATCTGTATCTAGGAGTAAGTCATCTATCCCCAAATCCCCCTCCCCCTCATTCAGGACATTCAAAACTTCCACACCCTCATCAACATGCACTTCACTTTTATTATCATTGTTATGCTCAGCTAGATAAAGGTCCAGCCTAGCCTTTTCCAACTTTTTCAGTAAATCTAAATTTTGGTCAACTTGATCAATGGTACTTCCTAGAGATATACCCAGGACACTCGACATTTGTAACAAAGAAACATTGCTATCATGAATAAAAGAGGGAATGATCGCACCTTTATCCACAAAGGCATTCTGGGCTTCTTTACGCGAGGTAGCCATGGCTAGAATCGACTTCTCATCTTTGCTCTTTAATCTGCCACACCTTCTCCTCTCCTCCTCCTCAATGCCTTTCTCCTTATCAGATATAACAATGCCCACTCTAGTTGCAAAGTCTATGGACTCTTGAGAGTCGACATAGTCCTCACTATCAGTGATATGAAGCCTACATCCTTCATCATCCGAGCCATTATCAACCCCCTCCTCAATACCCTGATTACCCCCAGAAACCAGAGTTTTTTGCACACTGTCTGCAGGTATAGGCTCATTACCGATCATATCACTCCTAACCTCATCTACCAGACGAGCAATCTCTTCATTCTGAAGCTTTTCAGCCAAGCCCTCGTCATCCACAACCCAATCCTCTAGCACAGAATCAGATCCCATACCAGATCCCTCATGTTTGTCTCCAGGATGAACCTCAGACGCTTTCCCTTCACCTTCCAGAGGGCTAGGGTGCACACTCCCCTTTCCCAAATTTCTCTTCTTGACAAGAGACTTTGAATGGGACCTAGAAGATGAACCTCCACCATCCTTTGGCTCAACATCCAATTGTCGTTTCCCTTTGTCTTTGGTATGAAACCATCCCACTTTGACTACTTCATCCAAAGTGAAAACCACCTCATGCAACAAAAGCTTGGGAGAAGTAATCACCAAGGATAGAGGAAGAACAAATGTGTTCATCATACCCACCTTAATTCTTATCACATCTTTAGTTCTAACCGAATCCATATCAACATCAAGCACAACCCCAAGATTAGAACCCACCTCGCACAGAGCTAGATAGCCTTTCATAGCATCTGGCAATCCACTTACAGTCACCCAAACTTCATGAAGTTTACCAGAGGCCATAGTTTCATGTGTCCAAGCACGAACTTTAACCCTCACATTTGTTCCCTTGAGAGTAAACTCCTCAAAATTAGCTATCTCCTCTAACCTCATTTTTGAAGGGAATCTAATTTGAAAGGTTTCATTACCCATATCCTTCGATCTCCAAACCCAATTCCATTTAAATTGCTGAAAAAACCCATCATCGATCTGCTTTTCAGTTAACTTTTTCCCTTCTTCCACTGACACAAGAGCCATAGGATTCACATGTTCCTTGTTAAACGAGTCTTTAGCATTTTGTATGACAATACATCCCAATCCATCTGCTCCATACCCCACTACCTTTGCCACAGGTTTTGGCTGTTTATCCAAAAAACAATCCGAGGTACGATGGGAATGCTTTCCACAAATCACACAGTAAAGATTGACCTTACAGTCCTTAGCAATATGACCTCCACCTTTACATTTCAAACAAATCACATGGCCAGTACCAAACCTCTTTCCTACTTCTTGAGGCACATCCACCTTATCTACAACATTATCAAGGGTTACCTGAACTGTAGCCCCAACATTTTCCCCCGAAGAAGCCTGGGCAACATTCTTCTCCCAGTTGACAGCCGAATCAGCTCCCGCCTCCTTCTCTACAGCATCTTGAACCACTTCTTCCGCACCAGATTCGCCTCCCTTGTTAGACGAACCCACGACATCCAACCCCTTCACAGGATGGATGTTCGGCCGATTCACACCTCCTGCACCCCCCGCCCGCCAGGTATTTGAGGGACGGTGAGGGGGGCGAGGGCGCCAAGCTCTGTTGCCCCAATCCTCCATCGGAGCAGCCGCAACCACCTGGGCGAAGCTACGAGGACCCAAACCTGGAACCACCACCCTCTCGCCTGTCGACCCTAACCTCGGCCACTCTCTCTCCCAATCTTGAGGGGGAGAAGAGCGAAGATGAGCAAGATTAACCACTTGACTAGGAGAAATCCCACCAGGGAAGGAGGGCACAAGAGCGCCACCTAACCCAGACGGAATCAACAGAGGAGTAGAAACCCTAGGGAAAGCGGACCGCCTCCCTTTCTCCCGTAAAGCTCCTTCCCAACCGTCCTCCTTAGACGAACAAGGCCTCCCCGGATCCAGCAGCGGCCCAGCGTTGGGCTCCCATGTAGCAGCACGATCCCGCAAAGAACCACGACGATAAAAAGGAAGCAGAGGCCCAACCCTCTTAGCACTATCAGGGAGCACCTCACAAGACGGCCCACGAACCCTAGCACTCCGAGAAAAGCCAACAGAACAACCCACCAACTTACCCCGATCAACCACGAAATGATCATTGCAAAATCGATTGTCGTAGGGCGGAGCAATCTTCTCCTTGTGCGTGCTGCCCTTCGCTCCGCCCGACCTACAGGGCTCCAGGTAGGTGCTCTAACGGAAAAGACATCTCTGATAGTTTAGAAATTAAATGAGATGTGCTTCTAATAAGTACTGTTTTATAAAACAAGTAGTTTAGACTTTTATAGTTTTATAAAAAAATGTTCGGTATTTTATTATGTATTTTGGACATTTATACTACTATTTTTTCTCGTTTTATGCTATATTTACTTATAGAGACAAATAAATAAAATACACACAAATTAATTAATTAATTAATCCTTGATATTTGAAATCACGTGTAAAATGATTTCCTCTTGGAAACCGAAAGAATGTGCAAAATTATTTATTTTTTGAAACCGAAAGAATATAGAAATTAAATGATAGGATTGTACGAGGGAGTCTGCGGAAACCAGAACTTTGTTCTCACGAGTGGCTCATGCACGATGAATTTGTAGAAAACAAAATATCAATTTGAACGTCGTTCTCATTGATTCTTCTATCTCTTTGCTTGTCTCTATGTAATTTTTAATTCTCTCGTTCCTAATAATAATATCAGCATCAGATAACAACCCATTCTCAAAATCACATAAAGAGATACTTAAGAATGACCTAGAACGATTGATGCTAGCATAGCAATCCGAGGGGCGTCCTGTGTACCCATACAAGTGATATCCTCAGAGTTGAGTCAACCGCTCTGAAATGGTGCTAAATGAAAAGCCAAAGGTGTCTCAATGGCATGAAAAGTGCAAAATGAGTTACTATTCCCACGTACACTCGACTTCATACATTTAAGACATTTAATTTCGTGTTCATATGAGACTGGCATGGCAGACATGGTGTGGCATGTTCTCAAGGACAATTCCCTTCTCCATGGTACCTTCAGTATAATCACTTCATATCATACAATTAACAATCATTTAAGTTTGTGTTCATATGAGACATGGCATGGCATAAGCTATGCTTCAGTATAATCATTCCTGGGCAAAGATCATGATTCCTCATCACTGTCATTGCCAAAGACTGATGCCACTTTTGTATCAACCTTTGGTTTCTTGCTTATGTTGCCAACTGGAGCCTGTCGATGCAAAGGAGTGACCAATTTAACCAATAGATACTGTTTTAAAAAATAATGATCAAACAATGCTTTTAAGAAAACAACAAAGCATTTTGGAGCTACCATGATACTAAGGTATAATGGAGCTTAATGTCTGGACAGTGGACACTACTGAAATGTCTAAAGGATAGTAGTATAAACATTGTATTCTTGCTTTTAACAGAATTAGCTGACACATCAAAAGTCAAAACTAGAGTAATAAAAAGAATGACGAAAGTTGGAAATAGAAAACAAATTATATGAATTTCATGCAAGAACAAGACTGCTTACTTCCATATATGGCCATATTAGTTTAACAAGATGTGTTGTGGGAGTCAAGCGACAGGGTACCTTTGAAGGAGCCATTTTGGAGAAGCCAAACTTCAAGGTTTGACGCTGATCCTGATTTCCAAGGTTAGGCAAGTTCTTCATTGTAATTCTCTCAGACAAGATCTCTGGTTGTCCTTGCTTCTGCAGCTGCTGCTTTCTATGAGCATCAGCCCTGAAGTTCAATTAAGGAAATTGCATGTCCAATAACATTCAGCACATTTTTAGTATTCTTAGAACATCATTGAACTATCATTGTCATTAATTAAAATATGGGATGGATACAGTTGAGAAAATTTTGCAATCTCCTTCTCTTCTCGTTGTTGCTCGCGTTTCTGCCTGTCATCACGGTTGCTGCCGCTGCTTTGCATTTCTCTCATTTCCTTAAACCTCTATAAAACCAAAGCAAACTTATCATAAATGTAGTCCTGGTCCAATATGCATATGCTTCACAAAAGAAAATTCAACAGAAGAGCAGTTTCAATGCACGAAGTTTAGCAAACACATTACCTTCCGATGATTGTGGTCGTATGAGCTCAAATGAGACTCAAATTCATGAGCCAATTTGTACTGCTTGTTACATAGACTGCAAAAGAACACCTTCTGTATCTCATTGACCTCACTACGGATTTTCTGCTCGCGTTCTGCTATGACCTGGATTGTCATGATTTGCACCAAACAGGAAAAAGAGGCCACCAAATAAAAAGTGCACAAGATTCTCCAGATTCATGAGGGTTGATGCTAGCAAGACATGTAAAAAAGGTGGAATGGCTTATACGCTATTGATATGTAATGCCAACAGCTAGATATAGGCAAATAAGTTTTTCAAATGCAAGCATCAACCCCAGAGAAACTCAAAAGAATATATAAAAATTAGGAATTAGTGTTTGATTGCACACCTCACGCTTCTTTATATGTTCTTCAGTCTCCTCAAGTTCTATATTTAATTTTTTTCTTTGCACGTTATCTTCAGATGTGAAGAAATCATCTTGCTCTTGCTTCCCCACACCCAATTTTGCATCTCTGATGCCAGCTTTTATTGGCTCTAATATACCTGTATCACACCAAAGAAAAGCATTGCTGATGGTGGCAGAACTTTAGCAGAAAATGTTAAATTGACAACTGTTTTAGGTCAATGTTGGTAACTGGTTTAGAACAAACATCACAACATAACTAAAAAACATTAAATTGGACAGTCTCATAGTCATCTGGAGTACCAAATTGCTCCAGTAACTTAGGGAGTTGGAAACGTGGTAGTTCGAGTCATTGTGCTACTGACATGGTGTGGTTAGTCAGTAGTAGTCATCTACTGCTTAAACGGAGAGAAGGAATGAGAGAAGGGGGGAAGTTTCAGGGAAGAACAGAGGAGCAAGGGTTGATCAAGAAAATAGCACAAAATACAGCAAGACAGAGCAAGGTAACATCACCAAGGACAGTAAGTGGCAACTAGAAGATTCAAGCACAACACATCAAAAGATGGGAGAGGGACACAGGCTCTCCTCTGGAGAATGGCAACAATTTGCAGCCAAGAGAACCTCTCCTAGAGATGGACACAGGCTGGACCACTCAGGAGTCAGGAGGAAGAGGATTAGGGCAGGGAAGACTAGCATCGTCAGTTGCAGAGGCGCTGCCATGTCGGGCAAGGGTTTCACTGTCATGGACTGAAACCATGACAGGATAAACACAGCCGGGAGGATAACCGGGTGGTGACAGCTGCTAGGGATGAGAGGTAGACTTAGGTTGGAGGAGGAATATTGGGAGAGATTAGATTAGTTCTTTTTTCATTGATTGATCTATTCCTGATCAATACCACCTATTTTATAGAGCTTACAAGACTTTATCTCTTTAACTAACTTTAATCTAATCAGAAATAGCTAATCTAGATATAATCTAACTATTCCTACAGTACCCACGGGTATGGTTCATGTTATAGTACCATGCGGAACTATTCACATGGCTGGGTCTGGCAGCCCTGGCCCAAACCTATGACACTCACCTACTGTGAAATATCAAATCCAGTCCTAGGTTGCAATATTATGGGATGTATGGAGTATCTTATTTGATATCTGAATTGTAACATACATAAAATATGGTTTGTGAAAGTCATACTTTTGAATCTTCTAACAGAAGAAAGTCAGAAAACAATTATGTTATCCAAGTTCTATGATAATCTAACAAAGCATGATTTTATGTGTAGTTCTAATGCAAATGGTTACAAAAAAAATTATATATGGTTTTACTTAAATCCAAGAACAAAACAATCCCTTGTGTAAAAGAGATAATCAATGTGAGCAAGGTGGGGGTTAGTGGAATCAATGAAGTGAACTGTGACACTCTTGACAATGTCAAATGAGTGAACTGACTAAAGTCTAACTGAATCATTCTTAATTTACATAAATCTTATTAGAGCTCAGTTCTTCTCATGTGCATGAAATGATTTGAACAGTCAATACAATAAGCATCCAAACCCAAGCTTTTCTAGCACAAATATTCTGTCTGGATGATGGTGAAACAGTGCAAGTAACCTTTTAGGAAGTAATGCAGAATATTGTGTTGAAAGATTAGTTTACACCAATACAAGCTTACAACTAGCCTTTGGCATGATCAGCAATTCCTATCAAGTCCTTCCCACCACCCCTCACAGATCAATCAGCTCATAGACTAGAAAAAAAACTTAAGCTGTCGCTACAAGCCTACCACACCAACAAAGCCAGGAAGCTACAGAAACCACCCCCTAAATCCCTCCTGTGTTGACAGTTCAATTATTCTACATCAAAAACAACAAAAACTAGATGGGTTATGCATGAAGAATGAAAATGAAGTTATCCTAAGACAAGATTAAGGTGCCAATTCTAGTGAGTAGTGACCAATTAGCACTCTCATAAACCACAACTGGGTAACTAAGAAAATTCAAGTGTGGAAATTGACCAGCTAAGATGGCAAAGCAAACTGCCAACATTAAGATATTCCCTTTTTTTTACATGAACATTAAGATGTTGCTGAAAGTGTAGTTTGAATCACCACTCACCAGTGAAGGATATACTAGTAAGTCTAAAAGATGGCTGCTTGTTAATTCGCTGTACGGCAATCATTAAAATGATGAAGAGGGCAAGCATGAAGATGGTCGAAGAGTAGAGAAGAGGAAGTAAAACCTTGCTCGTTCTTGCCGAGCCCCTTGCCCTTCCATCCCATCTTCTGGAGCAGCCTGAAGCCGATGTTCGAGGAGGTGAGCTGCGTGTCGACGGAGGCCTGCTCCAGCCCCTCGGTGTTGAGGTTCTCCGTCGGGCGGTGGCTCATCGGCAGGCGGAACTCCTCCAGGCCGTACACGCCCTCCTCCCCCTGATCCTCCAGCACCGGAGCCCCAAGAGGATTCCTGCTGCTGCCGCCGCCATTGCCGCTGCTGTACTCGCGTTCCCGCTTGTCCTGAGCACCCGTGCGGCGGCGCAAACAAGGAGTCAGATCAGATCTGGAAGAAGAAGCAACCACAGCAGCACGCGGGAGGAAGTGATAGAGGGAAGGAGGATTACGAGAGAGAGAGCGCTGACGCCGTTGTAGGCACCCGGGGTGAACGGCATGACGACGGCGACGGCGGCGACGGCGGCGATGAGGAGGAATCGAGGGTTTGTGGGATTTTTGGTGGGAGGCGTCGTCGGGGAGACCGGAGACGGAAGGAGAGGACGGCGACGAATTCAAGAGGTTTTCGTGGGCTGGCCCGGCCCGGCCCGGCCCGGCTAGACTCGCCGGTAGCCTTCCTAACAAAGAATTTTTATTTTGAAATGATACAAATTTTAAATTTTAAATATGGTACATGCTTTTGAAAAAAATTCAAACTAACCTTGTGTCGGCCGATGAAGTGCCGGTCTAAGGTTTTAGGCCCTAAATCAGCACGGCCGATTTATGCTGATTGGACTAAAATCAGGTTTTCAACGTGTTATCGATAGATGAAACGTCGACAGAGCGTTAGATTGGTGTTTCATCGGCCGAGAGAGCGCTGCATCAGCCTTATAAATTTGGCTCACGAGTTCGAGCCAGATTTCGGACCCTATCTATGAATCACAAAAAACATATAATTTAAATGTTGAATTACCGGTGACCAAAACCTGAAGCAGCACCAAATTAGGAAGAATTACAGCCACATATATTTAAAGTTGAGCACCTACATAGGAAATTTTAAGGGGTCAATGCTTATTGATTACTAATTCAACTGAACCGATAATTACATTCTTTTAAATCACTATAACAAAATCACTTAGTTTGGAGTCTGCAGCACTCAAGAGTCGTTGGGACAACACGAATCTTTGTCAAATCCAAATAAAATTGAAATTTTGAATTGGTTGGGGTGCGCCAGGCCCGGTCTGTAGTGCAACGCCCGGGCGACACGCGAGGGCCCCAGTGGCAAGCCACTGTGGTGGGCCCTCCCCCACGATAAATAAATTTAATATCGAAGTGGGCGCATGGCCCACATATCAGATATTAAACTGATAAGAACAGATACTACACTTGATCTTAGCCAAAAGGCCGAGAAAGGTATGCTTTGAAACGCAGCCCTGCGCCTCATTTTATAGAATCCACGACCGACTCCACCGAGGTGAACTGCCGAGGTGGTACTATCCGAAACAAAAAAAACAAACTAGACAGATGCAACGTGCGGTGCGATGTGCTACTTTGGGCCTCAGAAGTTTGGTGTGGCCCAATAGCTCGGCCCAATAGCGTAAGCGATAAGCCCATCTTCCCCGCGTGTCTGGCCCAATTACTTTCCGTGGCGGCGGCGGCGGCGGCGGCGGCGGAGGTCGGTTCGGCCCTTAGGGCTATGCGGCGGCCGGAGTGGCGGAGTCTTGTACGCTCCCCCCTGCAGAGGACGGAGGCGGGGGACGCGAACGCGGCGGAGAAAGGCAGGGTAGGTAGCTACAAGTCTTCTCCCTTCTCCCCTCAGAGGGCGGAGGGGCAGAACGCAGCCGAGGGGAGAAAGGCGAGTGATTGTCTCGCGGGAGTCACGAACGAACCTTCCCCGAGGGGAACCGAGCTGGGCCGTCGCTATGGCCGCGGCGGAGGCTTGGCTGCGGCAGGAGAAGGTGAAGAAGTTCGAGGACTTCGTCGACCGGAGGCTGAAGCCCGACCTCGTGAACGCCATCGCCCAGCGTGACCAGCTGTTCCAGCAGCAGAAGACCTTGTAAGATTCGTTCCTCGTTCCCTCCTCACCGTACTGAACTTCTTTCTAGTTTTAGCTCTTAAACCTTACTGATGTAAGATGTTGGGTTATTGTCTCGAACTCTCGATGCATTGCTGATTGCTCGCATCACTGGTTTTTGTTTGGATGGTGGCAGCATGGACTTGAAGAGGAACATTGAGAATTTGGAGAAGAATGGGGTCACCAGCATGCGATCCATGGTCAATCTTGGCTCTGAGGTGTACATGCAGGCAGAAGTGTAAACACCATCCTCCCTCCTCTCCTTAACCGAAAAAAGTCTTTAACTTGCCATCTTTATCTTTTACATCGTAATTCATGATAAGACTCCAACATCTGTTAATGAGTTTTGACATAACTTAACTGATGATTGTGCCATTAGGCGGTGGTGAATGTGCACTGACGTTTTGTTTATGTACACTACTTAAAATACCACATTATTCAACTACAGTTCACTGATGACTGTTGGCAGTGGGAGAATGATGTATTTCTACATGATTTGATTGTTTCCGTCTGAATCGCGGAAATAGGGGCGACAGTCCTCGATGGAGAAAAAACTGCTAGCATATGGAACATAATATAAGAAACTTTTTGATTTTATTTTTCATTGGTTGAATTGTGAAAAATATCCTTGGTTATTGACACAGAACATAACAGGCAGACTTGGAACTTGTTCGTTTTGATATTTAAAGCTGTTACCTTAGCTTTGGAGAGTTCGAATTAATCATAGAAAATCATTATGAAGTGTTGACAAACTTAACCTTTTTGGAACATAGGAGATATATCCTCTTCGCTGTTCTTGACTTTTCAGATATAACTTTATTTCCTTATTGTGTGTTGATTTCTGCAGGCCAGATACAAGGCACATTTTTGTGGATATTGGCCTAGGTTTCCATGTGGAATTTACTTGGCAAGAAGCTTTGCGGTTTATATCTGTAAGAGAAGCAAGGTTGGCAAGGTAACTCTATTCTGACAATTGGATATGAGATCATGCTATCTTTTATGTGTCAATCACTCAATTGTCAAAAGGGTTGTGGAATAGGGATATTGATGGTTGAGGGACATTTTGATGGTTTATGCTTACCTTTATCACAGTTTTCACAGTTACCTTATATTGTGTCTGCCTTGCGTTATTTATAGGAGAAAATGTGGGTTTGTTTTTTTCGTCCTTGAGATAAGACAGTGGATCTTGTCTTCTTGAGTACTTCGATGTTTATTGAGCCTTTTTAGAAAATTTTGACACTAAGTTATCTATATATATTTGAACAGTATATTTGGAGATTGATGCTTGCCCATGCATGACAAAAAAAAAGGAACACACTTATTGGACATATGCTAGTGTGCTAATCCTGGCTGCTACTGGTGTGCATCAGATATTCTGCGTGCATATTCCATACACTAAACTGCTTCTCTTCACGAATCACGCTTCAATTCATAGAATATACTCTCTGTTTTCTTAAATGTGTCATCATTTGTGATTAGTGTCCTGTTTCAACATTGTTATGCTAACTTGGTTCAAATTATGTATTTATGTTGTTATATTCTCTGGATGCCTCCCCAACTGCTGATTTTGCAGTGTACTGTGTTGGGCTGTGGGTATATAGGCCCACAGCCCACTCTGTGTGTACGAGTATGCAGGTAGGCAGGCTGGCATGTTTGTCTTGTTCATTATACACTGACAGCCATTGTTGATGTTGGGGAGGTATAAGTTGACTTATCAGCGCTGGATACTTGGATCTAATCGTACTCAAATATCATAGTGTATAGTTACATGTTTATGTCGTTTCATTCATCTTGTTATGTACTGAACCCCATATTTTCGGGGATGGAAATTATTATAGTTTAAGATACCTTGTTGCCTTGAGGTGTGAGGTTCAATATTCTCCCAACATATTCATCCATAAAGCATCATTTCCATTTGACAGATACTATGTTTTGTTTAGGTCATAGATTGCTCTATTGTCACTGCAGTATCTATGCTTTCGTGTGTGATCCAGACTTGTTTCCTTTATGCTTAAATGTTTTCCTTTTTTGTGTGTCTCCTGTGGCTACATCTGTTTATATGTAAATATGCTGATTCTTTAATGTGCTCTTTTATATTTACGCCCATCTCATTTGATGCCCATGATTCCCTGTAGTAGCATTCACATACTAATCCTGTCAGTTTCCATGTTTGCAGACAAATAGACGAGTACACCCATCTCATCGCGAGCATAAAAGCACAGATCAAGATGGTATGCACAACAAATTAAACTAACGTTTCATTTATTCAGCATATAGCTTGAAATCAGGTGTTTGAAGGAATTATAGATTACCTATATATATGCAATTACCCGTGCAGGTGCTTGAAGGTATCCGTGAACTACTCCAGCTACCAGCAGAGTGAGAGATTAAAAGACGGCGATGTAACCTTAGCGAATGCTTGGTTGAATGATTTGCACATTTGGTTTTCTCAGCAAGGCATGGTCGCCGTCCTGGAACATGTAAGATCTTGCATATACTGCAGTTCTGCAAAAGGTGCATGGTTTCATCCCCGGAATAACCTTCATCTGATTAAATCAACAGCAGTAGAATTTATCTATGTTCAACACGAACACTGTCCAACTTGCTGATCGATGCAGCTTCAAATATTCAGTTGGTAGTTTTCTTGCCACAAGTGCATGTTGCAGTTTCTGGCAGTTTAACTGCTTCTAGAATATGAAGTTGAAATAGATTGTCCAGATTTTAGACTTAAGTTATGAGAATTATTAGCTGCAGAATCTAAATAAAGTAGAATATAGAAGCTGAAAAATAATAGCTTCTCTAGATAAAAATACCAGCTAAATATCCAGCTACTCAAACTAGTTAGTTTCTAATTTAATCTTCAACTCAGACTCTTGGTCATGTTTGGGGAGACTTCAGTGATATCCAAATCCTTCAAAACAATTAATTTTTTTCTTTAAATTGTAAAACTAAATAGCTGCAATCTTGGAAATCTTAGGCCATATTTAGAAGAGTTTCTAAAAGTTCCAGTTACTCCTATATCATCTAGCTCGACTAAACAGTTCAATTTTTTCCTCAAGCTAAAAAGTATCAAAAGATCAGTTTGTAATATTAAGCTCTTTGAAATAGACCGGCTGCTTTATTATCTCTTGAACTCTTCCAAACATACGTGAAGGTGAATGCAAGAATTTTACAGGATTTTTATAGGAATTACACAAATTCTTTAAAATTCATTTGAAAAAACTTCGTTCCAAACCTGCATGAAATGTCTTGGCCGATTTGGAACGAACGAATTATATGAAACTTTCGTTGGAATTAGTGCGATACCCACAAAAAATTCTTCAAAATTCTTTAAAAATTCGATCCTTCCGGCTAGCCATCGTCGGACTCACCGAGTCATCAGACTTCGAAGGCGGCGGCATCGCGTCTCGACTCTCGACCACTCCCTCGGCGGCGCCGGCGCCGGCGCCGGCGACTTCTTTCTCAACGGCGGCGTCGAGCCCTCCCCCTCCCCCGACCCCCTCCCACCTCCGCCGCGCCCCAACTCCAGGTCCGTGTACTCTCACCACGCCCCGCACGCGCGCTGGCTGTTCGACGAATTGCCCGGCCGATCCTGAGTGACCTGTACCGTGCTCCTGCATGCGACGCCGCCATTGCGATCGATGGTGCTCTCCCCATTGGATGAAGAGTTCATTGCTGCACACTTTTGATCTCTTCTTCAATGGGGTGATGTACATCGACAAAGCAACTAGGCATTGATACTGTTGAGATAATTTAACTATTTGTCATTTTCTTTATGTATCAATTAATAGATTAAGTCAGTGACCCAGATTATCCCACGTGTCAGTGTGAGTGGTAATTTTATTATCACTCACATGCTAAGAGTGACAAATAATTAAATCCACGGATGACAAGTAAAATTGTTTAGGTTAACGACATGTGAGCTAGGATAACAAAAAACAAAGCCACTTTGTTGACAAATTATTAAATCTTTAAGGTCCCTAGATATTGAAAGAATTGGAATTTATTTCAAATTCTATAAAACATTAAATTGTGTGGAATTTAATTAAAATCCAAAATTTATGTTTGGGCATTTCATAGAATTGAAATACAAGAATTAGTTCTCAAACCTGTTTGGTTGATCAAACCATGGGATCAATTCCATTAATACAAGAATTATTAGTTATAAAAACAAGCTTGATTAAGGAATGCATAGTACAATGATCAATTTTGACAAATATAGGAATTCCAGCCAATTCTTTTTCTTGAAGAGAAATTAGACAAAACTGTGAATTTCTAGTTAAATTCTAGATCGGATTTGATAATTCCAATTCTATGGTAGCCTAAACAGCCCACCTCGTGGAATTGAATTCTAATTTTTTAATTCTAAACTCAATACTAGGATCCAAATATATCCTTAGGAATCAAGCAAAATTTGCCACCTTGGTAAGTTTTTTCTTCTAGTGGCTTCAGCCTTTAGAATAGAGTATTTTAAAAGAATTTCGAACGATTTAGTTTAATTCATATGAAAAAAACTATAAAATTCTTGCATTACAGATGAGCCCTTGATATTGCTTTCTTGCAGGATCAAGTGATTTTTTTCCAAGCTCACAAAGCTTTTTTGTTCCTTCCTGTCCGGCGTTGTTTGATTAGTTTTCTTTGCACTGTTGCAGCTCAATCTTATCAGTCAACTATAAATGACGTTCATTTTTGTAGTTTGTGATAAATGTAAGCTCTTGTTCGACCATATCACTCAGAAATCTCAGAAAATTCCATGTTTCATGCAGGTACGTAGGACTTTATCTTTCCAAGTGAGCCTAACTTTCATGGATGGTACAAGAAGTTTAGCACCTGATATATTTCCTTCTTTCTTTTTGTCAATCAAATGGCATGTACAAACATTTAATTCACGTGAGTAATTGAGGAATTGAGATCCTGCTCGCCGACTGCATAGGGTAGTCGCCCCGGCCCTCTATACCGTCAGATTTCAATCTGACGGATACCGGAGGGGGACTTCGCAGCGGGCTCCGTACGGAGCGGAGCCCACCTTCGAAGCGTCGTGGGGCCTCCGCATCGTTGGATCCGCACTGACCGGTGTGGATAGGGCCGGTCCTGAGATTTTGGGGGCCCAGGGCAAAATAAATTTTATGGGCCCTTGTATATAACGATAATATAATATTTTAATATAAAAGCATAAGATTTTTTGGATGATTACGTAATAGATTGGTTGAGTTGTAGTTATATTACATATATACGCCATAGCTAATATATTGGTTCATGAAAACCATGCCCAGTAGGCAGTAATCATAAAAGGATTGGTGTATATATGCAGAAAACTAACAACTGAGATCATGTAGATTACACGGATATTGCTAACCATATATATGAATATTGCTAACATAATATGTATATATAGAAAATTTAACTAATACACAATTAAAATATATTAGAAATAATATTCATATAAAATAATATGTATATATTAGATTACCTTAAAATAAAAGATCTCCAAGATGCTGACCTATGCGAGTCTATGAAAAGAGGGGTGTATCGTACACGTGTACGTACATATACATTGGTAGACCTAAGATTTTACCAATAGGTATATCAGCATCAAAATCTCTATATGTAATTCGGTAAAAATATTTTTCCAATTTAGTAAATAATTATTAAATTTCTACCGTACTTTTATTATTTATAATTGGACAAATAATTATTGTTTTTTACTAGAATAGTTTTGTTCCTCAAACGGACGAAAACAAGAAAAGGAAAAAAACCCTTGAACTATTTACATATACATTGGTAGACCTAAGATTTTACCAATGGGTTTATCATATTAAAATCTCTATATGCAATTTGGTAGAAATATTTTTTCTAATTGAGTAAATAATTATTAAATTTATGTCATAAATTATTTTTGTAATACACAAATAATTGTTAATTTTTTATTAGAATAGTTTTTGTTTCTCAAACAGATGAATAACAAAAAATAAAAGGAAAAATCATTAAATTATTCAAAACCACTAGGGATTGAACCCAAAACCTTATATTTAAATGGCATTAACTTAACCATTACACCACTAAATGTTTTTTATAATCTAAATACTATTTTATTTTTTTACTATATCCTTCACATGTATATATGTATAGGGGCCCTTCGGGCTCGGGGGCCCGGGGCGGCCGCACTGCCGGCCCCCCCTCAGGGCCGGCCCTGGGTGTGGATCACGACTGTATAGGGTAGTCGAAGTCCCCCGACGTCAAAGGAGCCGTTCCTACAACCGAGTACCACCGGCTACGATTCGTTTGGTTGCAGGGGTTTAAAGTTTAGAGTTTTAAATAGGATAATGTGATTTCTATGCTAATAACTATTTTTTTGGATGGATGAGAGGGGTTACAATGAGAATAGTGCATTATTAATTAATAGTAAAATGTGTTTATTATTATTAATCTCAGTATAATCAATATCTATTAACAACAAAATAGACTAATTATCCCTAATCAACTGATATTATGAATAAAATAGACTAATCATCACTCACCACTCACTAATGATTAAAGATAGCTGATGATGATGATCTAATCATCTATGGAATTTTGCAGTCCCATACATTTGAACGTTCATCCGTCATTTATGATTTAAGAGCTTAGAGTTGTACTATGTAGTTTCTTTGTTGTCTTTTGTACTTTAAAAACCGTTTCACCATCTCAGAGTTGTACCTGTCTTTATAAGCTACTCGTTGTATTTTTTTCGTGTATAAGATAAAGAGCCTAAAATTACTAGTAACCTAATCCAACACACGCAAAAGCAAGAAATCATCGGCAATCGTGGCTCCGTGGGCGGAAGCTTCACTGTAACTCAGCTCTCCATGGCCCCACATGTCATTGTAAGGGAGGTTAACTAACTCCGCTTAGTGGGCCCACGTGTCATTGTCGCGCGAGTGAAATGTCGGTAGTTAGAGCCTCTCTCCTCCCCTGTCGCTCGCGTCGTCGTCTCCCTTCACAAAAAGCCCACCTCGATCTCTTCCACGCCATTGCCGTCCCCCGAGAGGCCAAGATCCCATCTTTACTCACGCCGGTGGCTGGTTACTCATAGGGAGCGAGCGGTGGGCGCGCGGTTTGGGTGGCGCTCGAGACATTGCGTCGGATCTGACCGGGAGTCGCGAGTCCAGGAAGTGCGAGGGGTGGCGGGGAGGTGGGGGTGGGGGTGGGGGTGGGGGTGGGGGAGGTGGAGGGGTGAGGCTGCCGCCGATGAACGCGATGGAGATCCTGCGGGAGACGGTGCGCGTGCTGCAAGCGGACCCGCAAGCGTTCACGTCCATCCTCTTCCTCCTGCTCTGCCCAGCGTCGGGGTGCCTCCTCCTGTCAGCCGCTGCGCTGGACGGAGCGGCCGTGCTGCCGCTCGCGCGGAGGCTCCTCGTCGCCGCGGCGGCGTCGGGGCTCCCGCTCACGCATTTCGTCAGGCAGCTGGCGCACCACCTCGCCGCCACCCTCGTCGCGTCCGCCGTGTCGTCCCCGGCGCTCTTCACTCTCCTCCTCGCCGCCCGTGCGGCCGTCGCCTACGCGGTCGCGGCCGTCTACGCAGGGAAGCCACTCGCCGCCGCCGCCGCCGCCGACCTCTCCCTCCTCGCTCGCCGCGCGTGGCCTCGCCTCGCCGCCACGTACGCGCTCGCGTGCGCCGCCGTCATCGCCTGCCTCGCCGCCTTCCTCGCCCTCCTCGTAACCGCCTGCTCCACGCTCAAGTCCATGCTCTACCCGCCCGACATCGTCGTCTGCGCCGGCCTCTTCACGGTTCTTGCCTTCTCCGTGGCTTACGCCCACACCATCATAGTGTGCAACCTCGCCTGCTTCATCGCCGTTCTTGAGGACGTTGCCGGAATCGATGCAATGCGCCGGTCCGTGCAGCTTATGCACGGTCAGACGCATGTCGGACTGCTCATCTTTCTTGGATCCACCATTGGGCTGGCTTTCGTGGAGGGGCTGTTTGAGCACAGGGTGAAGACCCTGAGCTATGGAGATGGCTCCTC
This sequence comes from Zizania palustris, assembly GCA_019279435.1. Classification (NCBI taxonomy): domain Eukaryota; kingdom Viridiplantae; phylum Streptophyta; class Magnoliopsida; order Poales; family Poaceae; genus Zizania; species Zizania palustris. The sequence continues at coordinate 70,884,282 of JAAALK010000079.1, read as the reverse complement.
GAGGCTATGGGAGGGGCCATTGCTTGTGCTCATGTACTCATTCGTGATGCTGATCGACTCCATGATGAGTGCGGTGTTCTACTTCACTTGCCGGTCATCGAGCTTGGAAATTTTGCATGAGGAGGGTAGCTCAGCTGAGGAGCTTGGAAACTCAGATGCCTTCAGGTGATTAAGAAGATACATTTCTCTCAGAGTCTCTGTTATACCTGTTCATACATTGAGTTTGAATTGTTGATGTTGATGGTGAAAGCAAAGTCTTGCAAATATTTGGGATCCTCACTAGTCACTTCTAATGCAATGGCCGATGCGAAAGAGAAGACAGAAAGATCTTTGATGGCCTGTCTTCTTAACCAATCCCAAATTTTTGCCAGTGATTGGAGAGCTGGCAATATGTGTAGCATTCATTTGAAATGAAATGATGTAACTAGTATATCAATTCAATTGTTGTGGAGTCTTTAGTCTCAAAATGACCTTTTGGTTATACTGAATGAAACATTTTGTGACACTGTGGAAATACTGATCATTCTAATACTTGATTCTTGAATACTTAGCAAATACAACTTTCAGTGACTTCAGCTTGTGTTCTGAATTATGTCTGTTGGAATATCGTCCGAAAACGCTCTTCTCTAACAAATTCTGTTGCTCCATTTGAGTTTCAGTCTATAGAGATCACTTGTACTGTCCTTACGGCGAAACAGGTAAGTTTTCACTACAGAGATCACTGCTATATTCAAACCACCTACTCACAGAAACTGTGTAAGGAATGGTTCCTTTAATTGCATCAGACACTGGAGTGATCCATTGGAAAGTAATCAATTGATGTTGACCAAAGTGAATGTTGATTCTGAACTACTCTTTCTGTTGCTTATTAGTGACGGTGTGTGTGTGCTGGGAAAAGAGTTTCTCAACTCTGAAGCTTAGAATTTTGCATATGAAGCACCTTATGGTTTCTGATGTTCTTTAACCAGGATGCCTTCTCCATGCAGAACTTGAATCTGATAACTCTTGCCTTTTTTATGTCAAGTGAATAGTTTGCCTACCTTAGATCATGAACAAGTATGTTGACTTTTTCATTAAGTAGGCTGTACATCACCCCCAAGGTTGAGCTTGTAATATTCAATGAACAGACTGAAGTTTTAGCTCAGAACAGACTGAAGCAGTAAGCCAAGATTCAGTTTTGTGTATGTCTAAAGACTCTAAGCTTAGAATGTTAAGTCTAAAGTGACATCTTAGTCACCAAACCATCAACAAATAATATCTAAAGACTCTAAGCTTAGAAAGTTAAGTGAAATGGAACTGGAGAGAGTAACTCATTTTTTTTAAAAAAAAAACAAAATTGCCTCCCTACACTTTGCTTTACTATGGCTGAAAATTTTCAAAAAGAATAAACCAGTCTTTGTTGTTTGTTTTGTTGTTACTGCTGCAAGAAACTAGTTCAAATCAAAACATAATCCAACACTCTTACACTCTATTTCACTGAACTGAAGTGATACCAAACCTTCTTCTGTTATTTTCATTGAAAAAATGGGTGCTTAATTTGAGTAACGACTCCATTGACAGCGTGCTAGGTAGTAAATCTCATAGATTTTTCATTGACCAAAGCAGAATTTAACCAACTTTCAGACTTTTTATCATGTGCCAAATGACTTCCTACAATAATACATGTTATTTAGGTTATGTTTGACACGGTTTCAGCTCAAGTTTAAGTTTATACATTAAAATATAGTGATTTATTTTTTTTAAAAATAAAATAAAATCAATTTGCTTAGCTAAATGCTCTTAATTCAGCTATAACTTTAGATACAAGATTTCTTAAAGTGAGATCTTGTAGTTGTCACGTTTGATTTGTCTGTGTAAGTACGGCTTAATCAACGTGCTTAGGGCATGGTTCAATATTTCGTGAAATTTACAAATTTCAAGCCTTTAAAACAAAGAGAAAAACCATCAGTGTTTCAGTAGTTTTCGAAGATGTTCAGATTTCGTGAATTTTCGGGGTCAAAATCTCAGCCTTAAATAAAATTTCATGAATTGTCTACTGTATGAATGTCACTGTATGTACTCTTCACGCATAGCAATATAGCATAGCAGGAGCTGACAATTACGAAGGAAATTAGGCATTAATCCACGAGGCTAAAGATATCAACATCTGATGATTCGGTTCATTGTCCATCTAAGAGCAAAATTACAAGCATTTGGAGACCTTACGAACGAATCAACCTAGCAATCCGGAATTCACTAAAGAGATCTGAAGCAAGTCTGAAGTTAGGACAGTATGTTCTTGGGCATGACGATGCTAGACGAATCCGCACTTTGATCAGAGCTGAGGATGATGCTTGCCCAGTTGGATGAACGGTGAACTATCCGTGACGGGATGCGATCACTGTCTTCACCTCCTGATGCTTCATACCCATCGCTGGTTGATCTTGAGAACTCGATCCCTTGCTGGGGAGTGCTTCCTGGAGCTGTCAGCTGCAAGTCTTCAGCTGCAGATGAGACAGCTGAGACTCTGTATAGATGAAGATGAGGTGAGTCCAAGCTGCTGCTGTCTGGAGATGAGCCACCACCATTAGCAGATGATGCAGCCCTGCTGGGATGAAAAGCGCTTCGCGCCTCAAATTGCAATGGTGCTAAATTGGATAGGGCTTCAGGGGCCATGTCACTGCCATTGCTGTCATCAATAGCATCAGCAGAGATCTTCGCAACGGGTTTGAGAGAGTGATCATTGCGGGGCCTTCCTCTTCTGATTGTTCTCCTCTTGTTTTCAGGGCCTAGATCAATCCTACCGCTCGTGCCTCCGTAGCTGCTGTCTGTTTCGTGGCCAAGTGCATACTCATCTTTTCTGATGGGCACTAAAATTTTCGATTTCTTCCGTGCCTCTGCAGCAACTCTTGAAACTTCTTCTGCATTAAGACGAGCCAATGCCCATGGGCTGATTTTTACAGCACCTGAACCCTTCTTCCTCCTTACTTCGTCTTCTTTCCTCTTGGAAGTACAATTATGTGATGAACCAGCCTCTGACGGAATAACACCAAACTGGAAAAAGAGGTTGAGTAGCTCAAGATCAGCTATGAGCTAGTGGCAAATGCCATATCGAAAAAAGGTCATAGAGTAGTATCTTTTATGATCATGCATACCACTCATGATGATTAACTTTTGTCATCTAGGACTGCAGATTTATAATTGTTAGCAAGTTCAATAGATAACAGGTCTAATATAGACTAAAGATCAGCATGACTACCTAAAGTCCTAAAGAAGCAAGTCACTTCAATTCACATTACCTAACTACCCAGCATAGCAGTATGATTTGTTATACGAACATACTGTCACTTCGAAAGCTGCATTTGCCATATTAACTATCCTTTTTTATGATTCTGCAAGGTTCTTACTTGATCTTCAAGAAAAAGTCTTGGAGGAGTACACCATGAACCACGATGCCGTGCACCAAAGGAACTAGCACTGCTAAGTCCAGTGTAGGAGCTTACACGAGACATCTGTGGACTCTGCTGTCCACCAGCCTCTTCTTGCTCTTGCTCTCTTAGGGCGATGATGTAGTCATACGTGCTGATTCCCTGTATGAAGATGAGAATGTGATGTTTAGACTTTTCAACATTGCATCACCTCTGAATGCAACAATATGACTTACAGTTATACACAAACTATGCACAAGTGTGCCATCAGCAATCGAAGGTAAGGAAAAATGAAAATCTAAGGGAAGCGATATTAGCCACCAAATTGATGTTGTTGAGCACTGGTGTATCACTGTATCAACGTTTATATCCTCACTCAGTGGAAAATTAACATTTCATTCTAGCTCGCCCTACAGTTTCCTTTAAATCACATTTTTCTCTTCTAGCGATGAAGCCTTTTTCAAGCTCAATACATAAAATGTCTACTAACTATTCAAAAGTCAGTGAAACTATATGATATCCAATAAATATTTTTTATGAGATGAGTATGAGAATTTGATATACAAGCTGCTCTTGAAAAATGTCAGGAATAGTAATGTACCACCTAGTCATTCTGTAGCATTAAATGAAATATAAATGAATTAAAAGCTACCTTCATGATTAGAAGAATGTGGAAAAACAAAAGTTGGGCAATTGGCAGTGAAGCAACCATGGCTAGGATGGTACAAGATGCCTGTATGTACAAAGATCAACATTTGAGAACAAGTTCAAGAAAAATGATGAAAAACTGGTTCACAAACAAAATTGTGAAATGGCTAGGATTTGAAGGTAAGATAGTCAAACGCACCACCACAATAACATAAGGCACCACAGAGAAGCTGCTTCCAAGCTTTGACACAATTTGAATGGAAAACTCCTTTCGCTCAACAAAGCAGAACACTAGCACCAATACTCCGATGGCTGATTGTAGGATAAGCTGGCCCAAAGTGCACAAATCATGTAGACCTGTCAATGGTCAACTAGGATGAAAAGGACCAGGAATAAAATGCTCTCTGCAGTAACGATGAGCCGATGACCAAATTTATATGCATGAGAGATTCTTTATATGCATCAGGTAAACATAACGGACTAATGGCAATAAGATCGGAGCATTACACAACATTTCTATGCATACAATACAATCTATAAGAGCACTGTAGCTGATAGGACAACATGAGCTTACCAAGAAAAGTGAAGAAGTCAACAGAATAAAAAACTTCATATAGTTTCTTTTTCCAATGCAATTGTTGAGCCACTGTTGAGATTGAGAAGAACAAAACAGTTACTAAAAACTCATGAATGGCAGAATGGATAAACAAGAGGTGAACAGTTTCAGGAGAATGTTACCCTGCAGTGATGATCAAAACCGTCAACACATTTGTCACAAATTCTGCAATGCTTACTATACTTCAACACCTACAAAAAAGCAGCCCATTAAATTGTTGATGGAAGAAAAGAAAACATCAACAACTACAGATACAAGAACTCGAGAAGCATACCTCAACTTCACAGAGGCTGCAGAAAAACATCCCTTCCTCGCTGGTTTGCTGCTCAGACCATTCCCGTGGTTGGCAGCAAGAAAAAACAAAATAGAGGGGATAGAAAATAAGGAGAAAAGAAGAGAGAGTTGCACTGCAGCAAGATGGGGTTTTGTTTTTGGATTGAGTCATTGACTTTTCACTGGCAGCTGCAAACTCATGTTCTTGCTTTTCTCCAGTTCCCTCTATTTCTAATCCTACATCTGAAATGGTTTGTCTGCATTCCTTTGGATGCTTGTGTTTGCCACTTCCATACAATCTTAGGTACTTCATCGATTTGAAGACACCTGGGTCTGCTGGGTCTGTTGCAGCACACCAGATGTACAGAAAAAAGACACATGAAACCTGAAAAGAAGATAATTAACACACATCGTAAGGGTGCAAGTAAATGCATACATTGACCATAATGTTATTAAGTAAATTCATAAATGGACAAAATGGTTTTGCTAAGTGTCATTATTTTTCTTCAAAAGGGCATACATGCTCAAGGACACCACTTGATCACAATAGATTGCCTATCATAAACTTGAATTCAGATTAGTAAAATAATATAGTTGAACAAATTTTAACAAATAAATGACCAGCGTGTGTAATTCATGATGTTTATTAGTAGCAGATCATATTTCACTTACAAAACATTACAGTGTAATGTTTTTCTAAAGCAGATGCTGTTTCATACCTATGTTGTTCAGAAAACAGAATGTATAAGCAAAATAATAGACTGCCCATCACAACATAAATGCAATAACTTTCTTAAAGGCAAAGAAAGCTCTCAGAGCAGTTAGGTTTGATCATTGGAACAATCCATGGTAACCCATTTGTAGGGGACTACAAGTTATATAACCATCCCACAGAATGCCTGGTAGGAGCAGAGGAGGAATTAACTAATTCCTTCTGCTTGATTTATTCCATAGCCCTGAAGGGATATTTATAATCCTAATACAATCTAATATGCTAACCTTATCTCTATCTTTAAAACAGAAATAACAAATCTTATCTAAATCTAACAAATCTTATCTTAATCTAACTAATCTTATCTAACTAATTCCAACTAATTGTGCTGTTGCACATAACAATGCCTATCTCAGATTGGCACGATTACACCAAAATGATAGCATGAAAACCATGGCATGGTATCAGAAGGATTGTATCTATAATAAAAAATAGTGTAGTATATAGTACAATTTATGTCATGTCATCTACTCATTTCCATTAAACAGAGGTACAGAATCCTACCAAACATGTAAAAATCCAGTAGAACCCAAAGGCACAAGTAATGAACTGGATTGATTTGAATAAGCACTTAAGAGTCCAGTGTGTAAAGTTCCAGCTTTCTGTCTCTACATTTTCCACATCGCTATTTCCCTCATGAGGCAAGCAAAATCCTACCAACCATGAAGGCTAAAGCAGAGCTGTTGAACAAACCGTGAAACCGGACAATGACTAACAGAGTTAGGCATGTCACATGTGACATGACAGTAGCAGAGTTGGCCAGATTATACTTAATTCTTAGTTTCTTGTACCACCCTCCAACAAACGAAAAGGTACATAAACACTAGAACCACTATGTAGTTGTACACATGCATGTGTGCTAAATAACGCATTTGAAGGTAATGCCCGCTTAATTTGGCATCTTCCACAAGTTCCAGCAATCACTAATGGGTCCATCAGGCAGCACCGAGATGAGGATCCAAAGGTGCCAGGCCACAAGGCAGTAAAACTCAGCAAGGACAGCAAGGGAAGCAAGCAAGAATTCTCACCACAGGTGTGTAGAGCCACACAGCCACATCCTGGAACACCTTCCTCCCAACGAAGGGGGCAAAGAACACGTAGAACGCAAAAGCCAGCGCCAAGAACACGGACACAGCCACCACCTGCAGAAGAACCAATCCTTCCATCACTAGGAAATAACAAAGAATCCCTATTTACGCCCAGAAAGAACAAGGCGCAGAATTTCACCACCAAGAACGGACCTGGAGAGGGTGGTAGGGGAGCTGCCACCCATTTCGCCTCATTGCGACGCCTTCCCAAGAACCAAAGCCCCCAACTGAACAAAGAAACCCAGAAAGGAACAACCTTTTTTCTCTTCTCGCGATCAATGCAGAGAACACGGGCTGGTCCTCCCAAGAATCAAGAACTCGCGCACAAGGCCGCGGCTTTCATATGCCCTGGGCATGGATTCGACCCTCCTGCAACCGCAACCGCATCCGCATCCGTATCCGTGGGCAGGCTGCGAGAGGCCGGAGAAAGGAGAGGAGACCAAGGATGCAAAGGATGGAGGAGCATTAAATGCAGCTCTGCTCAGATTTACTGTGGAGAGGAGGGAAAGGAAAACGGCCCCAAGCCAGAGTGCCACACAGCCAACCAGCGAGGGAAGCGAGGGGATTTCGCTTCAGCTTGCCGGTTTTTGCCTCACGTGAAGCTCCTGCCTGCAAGGGAAGAGGAGAGGAGTAGAGACAGTGGCTATGGCTGTGGCTGCAGCCAGTCACTGTCAGTTCTGTCATCCATGGATTTTTTAAAATACTCATTTTTAATCCGAATCATAATTCTGTGTGGAACTTTAAAACTTTTATAAAACGGACAACATGTGTTATATATAATTAGACAAATGTCATTGTTTCATTGGGTGGTAGGTGTTATGTTGATAAATTGTTTAGCGACATGTCTGTCGCCAAATCAACAGACCAAATTCAGCTACAAGAGTTATAACTCTATCTATCAATGCTCTAAAGTCTGAAACTACAGGAAGGTGATAGATGATCTGACAAATAGTTTGAGCGTGCAAATGAATGAAACTGATGCTTAAAAGTTGATAAATGGTTTTAAAATATATTTTTACAATATTCATATATAATTTTTTAAAATCTACTATTTAGAAATTTAAAATATGTGTTAATCCAGGCTGATAATCTATAAATTAACAGTTTACAACAGCGCCCAAATGCATTATGCATACCCTGCCTGCAAATGTACTAAAATACAAATATCCATACCAACATGTCAAGGTTAAAACACAGAGCATATAATCCCCAGTGTACCATGCAAATGTAGCAAAAGGCATCATGCAACAACAAAAACTAGCAATCTCACTGTCTCCCATTTTCCAACTTCACAACGCTCCACGAAAACCAGACATGCCACTCTTCTTTAGTTAGCTACTCACTTCGTTCTAGAATGTAATAAGTTTTAAAGTTTTTTTTTTCAAATATAGTATAACTTTTATATCTAAAATATCCATACTATCATCGGACTCGCCCAATTACTCTTGGTGCACTCTCCAATCCCAAAAAGAATTGTGTCATTTCTTACACATCTGCTCTTCTTAATAAATATGTATGATCCTAAAATGTCGTGAAGGCAAAACCATATATATATATATATATATATTTGCAAAACGTGCTTTCTTTCTTACAAATTTCTATGCCGAGTTTCAACCTTTTTTACATTCAAGAAGATGCCATATTTCATTTTCCCATATTCAAAATCAAACACAGTGTGGCATCCGTACACGGCAGTTAGCGACCCTCGTTTAGAGAAAACTAAGCTGATATGATCACACTGTTGATTCCATCAGCATAGTTTTATATGATCTGTTCTGTGTGCCCATTAGTCTTGATCTGACATCTGTACTGCTAAACTAAACTTAAGCCATTGTTTCTTGGGCTAGAAAAACAAGGCTACATATTTTAGTACTGGGTTGGTGTGCTTCTTTGTTCTTTGCTGTCGGCGTTCTCCTCGGAGCCATTGGCAACATCTTCCATATGATTATATGCTTATATGCTTATAGTATAAGGATCTACAAATATATATGAAAAAGTCTAAAATTTTGACTCATGAAGTATTATGGTTGGTATACTTAATCCTTTAAGCTATGAAACCGGATGTTTTATCTCTTAAAGTATGTAAAATGGTTCAAATAACCCTTTGAAATTGTTTTGTATTTTGTTTTATGTAGATGATGATATATAGCAATGGTATTGCTCATGTGGTACATACATTAGTATATGAATTACGTATTAGTATTAATGTGCTTCTTTCAAGCAGTTATATTTGTTAAAAAAATCTTAACTCCATCATCATGTCATTGTCCTAATCATAGTGCACGTGATCAAAACCAACTTCATAGGGCTTTTTGAACCAATTTGCGGACTTTAAGAGATAAAATACCCGATTTCATAGTTCAGAGTATTAATTAGGCCAACCCCGATACTTCAAGGGTGAAGTGAAGTATATTTTTCCAATATATAGCAAGTAAACTGCAAGTGAGTGAACAAAATGCATAGTAGAATGGTGCGATTTGAGAGGATATGAATCTTCTGGTATGCTACTTGTGCAACCGAGATCCTAGAGCAAAACTGAGCAAAGTATGAGTACAATAGTTAGCTAGATTAACCCACCTTATCTACCCTTTTGTTGGTAAAAGGAAAAGCAGAAGGTCTGGTGGTGGGGGCAATATGAGCTTGTGATAAAAGGAAAGAATATAATGCTCCTGCAAAATGTCAAGATTCCATGATTAGAATCATAATGAACTAAAATGATCATAACGACAGAAGAGAAACAGTGCTAGCAAACTCTGATTTTTTTTACCAAGGGAGAAAATCTGGTTGACCATGCATACTGAGCCTCCCAGCTACTCATTTTGCCTGCTCTTTAGACAGGATTGAAGAAACAGTCCCATGATGCCATCACCATGAGCATCAGTTGAATGATCCTTAAGCAAGGAATCACTACAGCAGTCTAGCTATGATTGCTCATACGAGGGAACTTTGTGTGTGTGTGTGTGTGTGCTTTGTGAATCGTGCCTCCTCTCCTCAATCAATAATTCAATGTACTTTGTGCCCACAAGCGTTCATGCATGTGGAGTTGTGGACCATGTACTGCACGAGCACGAGATACAATTGCATTGCTTCGAGAAACTGATGAGCAGAAATGGTGAGGATCCGAAATGGTCAGAAGAATTCAGAGGTAGCATGCGTACTAATTTTAGCTAAGCAGGTTGGAATCATAGCAAGGAGGCTGTGCATGATTGTGAAAGAAAAAGGTTAATTAGTTACTGTTAATACTATTGCAAAGGCCTGCCGTTGTTTAACAACTGGAAATCTAGTGTCATGTGTCAATCTGATTCCAACCTACTCCTTTCAATCATTTGAGGAAGAAAAGTGTAGGAAGAGCCTCACATTCTTTCCACAAAAGTGCTAGTGTCGATCAGCTGAAGTAGAACACCACACTGATTTGCGCCACACTCCCACTAGGCAACCTAACCATTAATCAAATGGAAATGTTCCACATGGACACATGTTAACCCCTTGTCTCTGTTCTTTACTGCCCCCTGGTATCTTTGCGTGTCTTTAGGGCTTGGCATTTGGCAGGATACCTACCCCCCCTTGGTGATCACTCTTGTGAGACAGTGAGGCTGTGGCTGTGACAGTGTGACAACATTGAGCTTAAAAAAAAAGTTGGCTTCTGACTTTGCATGGCGAGCAAGCTCTTGGTCCACTTCTCTTTGGATTGTTTCAGTGGAGTTGAGCATGTGATGTGACCATGGACTTTGGTTTGGCAATTGGCACAACGTACGTGATGCATTGTGCTGGGAGATACAGGACAAGGGCTCACCTGTGACCTGCCGGCCTGCCTGGTTCACCTAAATCCATTGTCCTCTTGCGCCTTGTCAGTGGAGACTAGCAGCATATGGCGCCATGGACCAGTTCTGAAGTTCTGACACGGCCGTTCGTCTCATCTCCCCTAGGGCACCTTTCCCTTCTGCTAATCTGCTAGGTACGTAGCAGTGTCGTGTTTAAGGCTTTGGCCACGAAGTAATTTAAACCGAATTCCAACACGAGAAGTTCATCGGTGATCAGTCTAAGCCAATCTGGGAATCGCAAACTCACAATGCGGATGGACTTGCCGGGGAAGTTTGCCGATCGATGCGGCGGGGCATGCTGGCGAGCGAGGTCCGGAGGGCGAGGCGGTGATGCGCGCGGCTGCAGAGCCCTCGCTCGCCGCCGCATCCGGGACGAGGGCGCCTGCTTCCCTGCGGGGTGAACGGAGACTCCGGTGGGGGCGGGAGGGTAGCAGGCTAGCGGCGACGGCGACGGCTGTGATGCCATTTAGTTACAACAAATTGAATTCTACCTTCAAAAAATAATGATAAAATAAAAGTTTCTTATCGTCGCAGCACTGCTAAACACATTTAATACATGCTATACTCTAAATAGTATTTACTATTAAAAATAAAACTTTGTTATAAAACACGGATATCTCACTCCTTCTAGATAAGGAAAGTTCTATATTTGCCACTAAAAATTTACTCGGTTCTAAATATACCGCTGGTTGTGTTGACATACATGTGAGTCTAGGACTCACATAACAGTGACACAACCAATGACATATATGAATATGCATAATTTTTTAGTGGCATATTAGGAATAATCTCTTCTAAATATTAGAGAGGTTTTATGCACTTCTTCTATTTCATGCGTTGTTTGATTTTTAAGTTAAAAATTCTCTGATATCAAATAAACAAATTATTAATAAAATAAATAAAATATATTTTACAATAGATTCAATATAAAAATTTTATATTGTGATTGTTAATATTTTTTATGTAAAAATAATTAAAATTATAAATTTTAAATTTATAAAAAATGACATAAATACCGACGGAAAGTAAAATAAAGTGGTTTAAACTGTTATTTTTAGTTTAAAATAAAATGGAGCCATCCACGACCACCCGATTTAAGATTTTTTTGAAATTGGTTTGATAAATCACAAAAATCTCGAATCTAAAGAGTGAGAACACAAAAGAATGAGAACTCCAAAGCTTTAAAGTTAAGCATTGTCGAGATTAGTATTTTCAAAAAAAAAAAAAGAACAAGAACACTATGCATGTAATGTAAGAGAAGAGTGAAAATTACTCACATGTCATTATAATTTTCAAAAATTGACTATATGCTAAAATCAGTGACTTTAGTGACCCCTATCTGTCGGCAACACACCATTGACATATTAACAAACCATAAATATTATAATGACACACAAAAAATTAACCTTTTTCTAAAACACCCTTTATATATGTAATTGTTTAAAGAAGAATACCCTTGTACGGTCGCTACTTTGCTAGCAATGGTAGCTATAAGCTATCCAATACTCCGATAAGATTGGAACGGTTATGTTCCAACTAACTCTAATATTTCAAAGAGAAAAATAAACAGTACTCAGTTGACTAACACAATGATATCCCCGTGTATCTTCAACAAATTGAACAGCCAATGCCAGTTACTAAAATTCCAATTCACACAGGTAAAATTTCATCCGTTGTACATGGCATATTTTGCTCACGAGTTCCGGTTGTAGTTTGGCCAAAAGCTTTTAATTAAACTCTCTTGGTACCATCTTCCAGATTTACTTCAACACCTGAGGACACCAGCAAGGGTGAAATTTTAGCTCACAAGTCACACAACACATGGGCATGGATCGGGTAAAAACCGACGCATTCACTAACCATGAAAAGCTAGATACATTCACTAGAAAAATTATTAGTGAACTACACGCATGTTTAGTTGTTTACACAGGGTTTCACTACCACTCTTTCCCTATTCCTATTTGTACAATTCCTACCTATACTTGGCCACTGATGTTAGAAAGAATGAGCTACCAGAGAAAAACGAACGAAGTTAGCTTTGAAGTTAGTGTTAGTAGCTCTTTACAGTAGTCAGAAGCTGGTACTGGGTCCTGCTGGCCGAGGAGAAAAAAACCGGCCATCGCTACTGCGACCTGTAGTAAGAAACTTGTCAGAAAGTTGCACGAATCCCTTATCAATGAACTGTTAAGCAACATTGGCATGCCTGCATTACCGTCGAGGGCGTCATGTACAGTTGCTACTTGTTATGGTGCAACCACGCTATTTCCACTGATGGTTTGCATCATTCACACAACTTTGCTTGCCCTCCCCGTTGCGTCGAGCAGGTCATATGCATTCATTCGCCCAGCATGCAAATCAGAAGCACAGCATCAGAGCTGGTCGGGTGAGATCATCCTACATCTTTTCCTCGTCTGCTTGCCACCCTTGTTTTATCTGACGTTTGTTTCGATTGCCGGCTTGGATTCGATGGTTTAGAGTCCTGCGAACAGATAATAGATTTCTTAAATATGATGGAAGTTGTGGAAGATATAAAATCAAGGATGATCAATACATTTTTAGTAGCCAACTGTGCTTTAGACTTTTCTGCTTCTGCCTCTTTTTCAGCCTTTTTCTTGTCGAGCTCAGCTTGCTTGTGGTTCTCTTCATGTGCTTTCCGAAACATTGTTACAAATGTTAAGAAGGTAGTGATAACTGCAAAGTCATGATCACCATAAGAGTTGAGCGATGCATCATAACAAGCAAACACAAACATGTAGATGCTTATAAACGAAGGACTCTTTTCAATTAGCTGCAAACTACATAAAATGATTGTACCGTAAATTACATTGAGAATGTGCAAGTACTGCATACTTATGAGTTAAAATATTTTACAAAATAAAGTTTTTCATGATAATTCATTAGCGCTTATGGTGGCAGCGACAATATCTTCATCCTTCACAGGTACTCAGAAAAAGAAAATGATGAATTCACAACCTTACAAATAATGAAATAAATCCACCTTGCTCATAAAAATTAAACAAAAAATTAACCCCATACCTTGCTCAAACGGGCAACGAACAGGATCTTCACCAAAATATTTAATCAGTGCATCGGCCTTTTTTCCCTGGCAAAATAAGGCAACAGATATTCAAAGCAAGAAGGAATGTAGGGCAAATGCATGTTTGCCTTCATAGAAGAAAACAAGACATACCACTTCAGAAAATAATGAAGATAAAGATTGCACATCAGCTCCAGCATTGTCAGTGAACTCTTTCAGTTTCTGAACAATGCAAACAGTACCAGTTTAGAATCAACAGGATTTCCAACAGTCTTAATTCTTCAGCTTTACACAAACTTAAAGTAACTTTCTAATGTATCAGGTTTGAACAATGCAAATCAGGTTCGCACATAAGATGGATTGAACAATGGGCATATCAGTAACAAAGGTGATGTATGTGCACACTGGGTTGGTGTCAAGGACCTTTAAACATATTAATATTGATGTTCATGGACTATTCCTCTCATTGATAAGACTCTTGCCACATGAAATCTACAAAAACACAGCAAGGGTGGGCGTGAATTAATGGCAACTAATTAAGTTCTACAACAGGCCATGACAGTTATACAGGCCTGTTGACATCATTACATCAATTTCCCTGTTTACACTGTATTCACTATTCAGGATAAATTACCCAGTCACAAATGTACACCTCCTTTAAATTTTTAATTTTTAATTAAGTTCTACAACCGCGCGGTACTGTTCACGGCGGGCGAGGACCTGATCTGAGGCCATGACAATAACACTCTCATAGAATACTCTGGAGAAGTTACTCATTTTAGTCTGCATCGCAGGTTGTGTTTTCCCCTAAAAAGAGCTAACTTAACATGTCAGAAATAAGTTAAAATGATGCAGTGCCTTGACCTCACGAAAAATCTCTGAAACAGGACCATCCCTTTCTGAAGCATCATACTCGAGCTGAACCTTTTCTAGCCCTTTACTAACTGCTTGCATTTCTTCTGCCAACATTTTAGTTGTATCTGTTCAGGGAAAAACCAATTAGGAGAATGCATAATTACATACATCTTGCATGTAACAGGATTCTATATGCTACAAGAATAACAAGATTGATAGAATATCAAGAGAAAAACTCAAACCTTAGATGTAGCTTCTAAATTAACAAGATCCACATAGAAGTTCAGAAGTTGTGGTGATTTGACAGCAAGTACCTGGTATTAAATTTTTTGGTTAGGGTGTATGCAAGATAGATACTGATGTCAAATCATTTAACTCTGGCTACAATAAACTTAATGGTTTAACCTAAGACTAAAAAGAAGTTATGGCCAAATACTCAAATTATAAGTCATCGTAGAATATAGCAGTAGCACCTAGTACTTTAATTAAGTTGGAGTGCATCATCATACATATATACTTGCTTACAACATAGCATGCAAATCACAGGTTCCACCATCAAATAAAACTGACACTTAGAGGTCTTGACTTGAATTAAATTATTTGATGCAAAACTTGAACTTAATTTACAATTAAGCAGGTGACCTATTGGTGAAAACTGAAAAGCTACCATGTACGCGTCAACAACCCAGCAGAACAGCAAATGTGAAAGGCATACCTTGCAGAGGTAGTGCATAAGTGTCATCTTACTATTTGTCGCTCGGGTATCTGTTAGTTTTAGAAGACTGTCCAATCGGAAGCCAACTGCAGCACCTGTAAGCAAACCAACAAATGTGAACTTATTGAAGAACAGTATTCCTTGTCTAATGACTAATATATAAGAATCAATTCTTTATATGCCACTGAAAGTTCACACGGTGTCGCAGTTCCTTATTTGCCACTCATTCTCTCACTGACATGTGGTCTATCAGTGCGAGAGTGGCAAATAAGCAATCACGTCAACTTTCAGTGGCATATAAGGAAATTTCCCAATATATAACCAACTAACACAAACTAGGATGTCCCCTTGATCCAAAAGGACTTCTTTCCTAGGATGTACAATCTATTTGTTCCATCATAGTGCTATGCTACTGTTTCTCATGGGTAAGATTCCTATTCTAGAGATCGAAACATATCACAGGAAAAGTTTGATGTCAATCTTTAGTCCTCCTTTGGAATAGAGGAATTTCACAAAAAAAATGGAGGAATTGAACTAATTCCTGTAAAATTCCTGTGTTAAGGTTAAATTCTGCCTTTCTGCATTGCATTGCAAGAAGCCAGTAAACTCAGAGCTAGTAGACATAAATGCAGCAGCATTTCGGTTGCAACTGAACAAGTACAGTCCAGATTGTGTGCCCAAATGAATAAGGTGTAACAGGGAAATGCAGCTGTTGTACCTCTAGCAGTACCCTGGTTCAATGTATTCCCGAGGAGGAGAATTTTCTTCATGATTTCTTTCAACTTAAGAGAACTTCGGATCTGATAATGTAGATTTTTTGTGACGAAAACAAGAATTTGACTTAGTATACATTATATAAGTAGCATGATCAATTGCAAAATATTAATCCAATTCTAAATGTACCTCATTACATGAAGAGTCTATGGTGTTCAAACTTTTTCGAAGATCTGCAACTTGTGAACCAAACTGGATCTTGAAGGAGAACACCCGCAGTTTTGACTCCATTCGCGGCACTTTCATCAATTCTAGGAAGAACTGCACGAGGAAAACAATTGTTCAATGCTTACAGGACTATTCAAACAAGCTGGCATAAATGTACAACACCCAAGACCATTTTATATTAAAACTCAAATGTAAAAGTTTCCGACAAATAATGTTCTGGATGTGGGTCAGCCAGACCAACACGAGCATAGCAGAAGCAAATGCCAAGGATGGCCCAAAAAGAAACAAAAAAAGCAACAACTAGTTAATTGGTTGTTAGGTCATTTAGTTACTGTCTTATCTTTTAGTGCCATTTATTAGGTTTTAAAAGGTAGGAGATTGGTTCATTCCTTAAGAGAAAGTTAAGCAAGTATTTCTCTTCCTATTTTCCAAAAGCTCTCATGAATTTAGCCTCAGCTCCTGTCATCTATCTCCATAGTTGTTCTGTTCTTCCACTAAGTGCATGCCTTTCTTCTCTTGTGCTAGTTTATTCTTAAGCATTGCCATTCCTATTTCCCAACCTCTAACACGAATTTAGCCGTTGCTTACAGATTACTATGACATCTATCTCTGCCATTGTTCTGCTCTTCTCTAGCTGTGTGACTTTTTTCTGCTCTGACAATTTATTCTCGAGCCATGCCACTTGGTCACTTCTAAACAATATTCACCCTGTTTTGAATTAATTACAACATCGATACTGGTGATCAAACAGAAGTATATGAAGGTTGTTTTGTGGACATGTAAACTCTGGCCATTGTGTACAATCTAAAGTGGTCAAAATCAAAAATTATGACCACAAAAAATGTTGTGCTTTTATGTATGCTGAAAGGGGTAATATATAATTATATAAAATACAATGGATGAACATTCTAATACTGGTAATCTGGATATCTGGCACCTAAAAAATCTGAGAGATAACTACTACAACGCAGATAACCATTACCTGTTCACATTTGCCCAGATTTTCCTTATCTCCAGTGTAATTCTGACCCAAAAAGAAAACAATAAGACAATATTATTTTAAATGAGATCACATGAAGGCCAAAACATTGTATTACCTTCAGAAGTTCCATTTCTTCTTTCGTAGGACAGAACTTTATGAGATTCTCCACTTGATCAACATCCAAGGTAGATTGGTCCAGTGCCAGAGCCGCACTCTAGACAAAAAAATTACCCATTAAGAAAATGCCAAAATCAAATCATGGCATAAATACCATTATCTTTGCTTTTTTCTCAGATTCTTACCACCAATTCTGGCAGTGGCATCTTCACTTTTGTCAGCATGATCTCTGTGTTGTTTGCCCTCCTCAAATCAACCTAATCACATAAAGTATTAGATTATGGTAACATAGTTATTTACAAAGTCTAATAAAGATGGCAAAACTAAAACTTTCTCAAGACTCCGCACAATAAAATCTGATTATTACACATAGTTAAAACTCTAAAGTACCCAACTAAAGGGTAACAGTGATATCTGTTTGGTTTAGTAATTACTAATTAGTACCACATAGCACAACTTAAATAGTGGGGCAGCCCTCACCCATTAGGCTAGTCTTTTGGGTTGAGTAGGCCCGGACTTTAAGTTGTGGCTCTAGTTGGGCCTGCAGGTGAGAAGGACCCGACTCAATCTAGGCGAACCAACCTATGGTGTAGCGGGTCAGGCTCTGACAGGTGGTATCAGAGCCAAGTCGAAGACCCACAGAGAATCTTCGAGTTCTCTCAAAAGAGAGCAGACTGGGCTGGGTGTGCAGGCTCGATGTGTGACTGGGGAGATTGTTGGGTTTAGTCCCACATCGAGTATCAATGGTGGGGGAGCACAACTTAAATAGTGGGGCATCCCTCACCCATTAGGCTAGTCTTTAGGGTTGAGCAGGCCCGGACTTTAAATTTTGGCTCCGGTTGGACCTACAGGTGAGCAAAGCCCGACTTGATTTGGGCAAACTAACCCATGGTGTAGCGGGTTGGGCTCTAACAATATCATACCAAAGAAAACAAAGAGAGACAACTTGTCATGGGCTGCCTTGGGCCAGCCGCAACATCAGCCCATCCAAGGACCAGTCGGCCCATGATGGAGATTAGGAATTCTTGTTAGAGTAGGATGCCTTATTAGTTAAAGATTAGTTTCCTTGTTAGTTAAGATTAGGTTTCCTTGGCACTCCTAGCATCGTTTACGCCACCAACCTCTACGACAACACCGGTCACAGTAGTGGAACGGTCAGTAAAACGATTGTCCTAGGCAGAGGTGGGAGAACGTCGTCGCCTCGGGCTCTGCTTCAACTGCAACAAGAAATACGGTCCTAGTCACCACAGGGTTTGCCAACGCATCTTCCTCCTCGACTTGGCCATCAACGATGACTCCGCACCAACTGACCACAGGAACACCGAGCCACAGATCACTCTCCACGTCATCACCAGTGTTCGTCCATGCGAAACAATGCAAGTGTGTGCGCAGATGGGTAGCACCTCACTTATTGCCCTCCTCAACTCGGGTGCCACCAACAACATCATCTCCGAGAAGGCAGCCGATCTTACCTCCCTACATTGACTCCCTCACGACTAGTTGCAAGTCAAGTTGGCCACTAGTGAGCGCATGTCGTGCCTAGGCGTGTGCCACAACACCGTTTTCAAGATCGATGATGAATTTCAAGCAGATTTCTACGCACTGTCCTTGGTCGACTACGACATAGTCCTGGGAATGAAATGGCTAGCATCACTCGGGACAATCACCTGGGATTTTAGTACACTCTCCATGTCCTTTTGGTGCAAGGGTCAGGGTTTCCTGGCGCGGCCTTTCTAGTCCGCCACTGTCATGTGGGGCATCCAGTATGCGCGGCGTGGCCGAGCATTGCAGGGTGAAGGTTCTGGAATTTAATTGTGTCAGTAGAACAAATTCTGTTAGGAAATCTGTTAAGTCTGTTTTCTGTTAGAGTCTGTTGGGGGAGCCCTGGTAATATATAAACCAGGGACCATCCCCGGGTGGAGGTGGGCTATTCCTAGAGACTTGTATCCACCGCAGGTTCCTGCCTCGTCTTCGCGTCGCCACCAACG
>JAAALK010000079.1:70249086-70264021 GCA_019279435.1 Zizania palustris | reverse complement strand
TGTATTGCAACATAAAAATCAAACTTCAAGGACACGAGCGGACTGAATAATCAAATGAATGCTACTCAATTTTCCAAAATCGTTGGTAAACTGGGTCCACTGAGAGACATTATTGAAATATTGTCAAGAACCATAACTAAAACATCACATAAAGCAAAAGTCAATTCAATACTTGAGAATTGAAATGAACTGAAGCATACAGAAGTACTTTCAAGACTCACAAAGTTCAGAAAAGTTAAAAATATGCAGTCTTTAGAAGAACGTGGAACAAACACACCACTGATACCCCTTTCTGTGTTTAACAAAAGTAGCTTGAGAAGACTGACATGTACTTCCCCCAACAACATCGAATCCTGGAAGCACATTTACATCATGAGATAATAATGCCAGGAATCATGCCAATTCAAAGGAATTTTGATAAAAAAATGCACCTTGTCATGAAATGCTTGTGCAAACTCATCGAATGTAAAGGGGTGGACATCCATACGACCAAAATGAGTGTAGATAAACTGGACAACCTGCCAAAGATTTTTTTTAATTAATGGGTGTGCATTAGGTTTCAACATAAAAAATAGAAAAGAGGGAAGTCAGTTACATTAAGGTTCAGACACAAGACAGTAATACACACAGAGAATGAAGAATAAAATATGTTAGTTAACCATTACTCAATTATAGGTGAGGACCAGCACACAGAGGCTATTAACTGTTCTAATTACATGTCCAGGTCATTAATGTTCTAAATAAAACAAAAATTGCCACAGAGAGGTGAAAGATGATCATTGTCAAAACATGGGTCAAAATATCCCCCATTCCCCAGATGGCCAGATGTAATAAATTCATGCGGCTATTGGTTTGACCCATGAACACGAATTGACTACAGCAGCAGCACGTAGAAATTCAATTTTAGCCTTTTGGATCAGCCTTGTTTCCAGACCAACACAACTTACATAATTTTATAGACAATGTAATAATACAAATGAAAATACAATAGAACTATAGAAGCTTGAATATATATTGGAACCTGAACTGCTTTTCAAAATTTCATGTAGGGAAATTCAAAATAATTATGGGGAAGGTAGAGTTTTCATACTACCTGGAAAAGCTTTTTCACCATTTCTGGTGATGACACCCAAGGTCTTGTGGAGAATGGTTGTTTCATCTTGACACTTGGTGGAGGAAACCTGGCAAGTAAATCTGCATGACAAAAAGCGCTATTACTTGCGTAGTTGAGTGAAATATTTATTACATAAGATGAGAGCAAACATGTGGGATGGTATTGCAAACCTTTACAGAGAGGGCAGCCATGTCTCCCACTTGAAGAAAGATGGGCTGAACATCTTAATGGGTTAGGACCTGCTTGTAATTCACTTAGTTCAAGCTCCTCATCATCAACTAAAGTCACCTGTTTAGTCTGTAGCTCTGAGGATTGTGATTCATCAACTGAAAGACGGCATTCCATTGGAGGATGCTTCTTCAGAGTAGTAACTCTGCTACATGGCACCTAAAATTAAGGGGAAATCACCATTGTTAGTCAACAGAAAAGGAGGTTTAGGTTATCTTTGGTTAAACCAGGTTTCACTCTTTTTTGTTTATAGGGGCCCTGCTAATCAAGAAGCTGATGCCTTTTCCCCATATTCTTCATGACCAAATAAGAAAAGGTTACCTTTCTTTTCTTGGATGGAGGCCTGCTTCTTTTATCCACCTTTTTCCATGCCAAAGCTTTTTTCTTCATAGAAAGGAAAACAAGATAATTGTGGCCAGTTAACTATGGAGTGGAATTGGCATTTAACAAGACAAATTAAAGTAGCATATGCTCTACCAGGTCAAACCAAATAAGCGACTTTACCTGAATCAGCTTCTCATCATCGAAATCCTCTATTCTGCCACAATCATCGAGTGGTCTCAAGGATCTCAAGCAACCAGTTTCATCAATGAAAGTAGGGCCAGCTTGAATTTTGCCAGTATGGGAATATATTGCGTGCCACACTGTCATTAGACCTTTGCCAGCCCCATGTTTCCTCACAGGACCACTGTCCCCATGTGGCAGGGAAGATCTCTGGGTGGTCGACTCTACAATCTACATAAGATCAATTTTGTGAAAAGATACTGGTGTAAACATTAAAGATCTTGCATGGTAAATCATAATGAAATGACTCTGATGGCAACAAAGCAAGAAGTGTATCTGTTCATTTAGTAGTACAATTTTCAGTTGAGGCACTAAAATAAATTGTAAAAAACAAACTGGGGGCAAGAAACACAGGATTTCCAAGTGACAATAAAATGGAGCTCTGATAATACAACTGAGCAAATAAAAATGAAGGTTATAGCCTTAGTACTCTCAGGGAATGTCACAGCAATATTTGAACAAAAGAGATAGCCAGAAGCCCAGAAGGCAGGGACTGGAGATCCCATATTCTAGTTTGAATGTGGGTGTCACTGCCTAACCTAACAAATACATATATTTTATTGTTTTAATATTGTACTGATTGACTCGACAAGTTCTGGCCCTTCATAAGGTATGACAAAACACTAAGCCTGTATAGTTGATTTTGACATTCATTGCTCTAATTAGTAATTACAAAAGTGACTATCTTTTTCCTATCATAACACTAGCTCTAGTATTGCAAATAAACATTATGGATGAATGAATGATCAGGTTGACAGTCAGCACAGGACATAACACTAGCTCGTCATTACGCAACACAATACAAAACGAAATGCAACCAACCATATCCATCACAGTTTTCTGTGCTTGAAATGAAAATGAATACATGTAATAAGCCTAAGTAGTTGCTATGATACCTTTCTCTTCTTCACAACTCTTTGGTTCTGGTAGAAATGATAATCTGTAGTATCTGCAGATATAAAGAATAGCACTTAGATCAGTTGAACACAATATTATTAGGGCATTAAACACATCTGTAAAATGCAAGGAAGGAAAATACATTAGTAGCATTAGTATTAGAAACATCAGCTGTAGACTAGAAGTAAACATTGAACAAGATTTGAAAGTTCTTGCGGATCATTTTGTTCCCCGTGTTCACCAAGATTAGTAGAAGCTTCACAGTTCACACCATAACAGAAGCAATCACAAGTCACAACGCGACATAAAGTGAACAAAAGCACAAATCATTCGGCATAATCTCAGATATGATGCCACACTGACTAATTGGATAGCCCAAATTAAAGGTTGATCTTTCATGGCATGCAAACAATAACACTTGACAGTTTACTAAATAGCAGAGTTTTGAGATAGACATGAGCACGTGTGATGTGGAAACATATTCCCAATCCCATGAAAAACTTCTAAAGAAACAATAATCAGATCAGTCGATAGAAACATCCAAGCTAAATTTTTCGGAGATTTGATATTTGCCATTCAAAAGTTTTGGTTGTTTGATTATTTGCCACTTGTGTGAATGACATGTGAAACCATCTGAGTCTAATTATGGACCCAAATGGCAAATAATCAAAGCCAATTTTTTCGAGTGACAAATCATCAAATACTCCAAATATTTTCCAGTTTGATCCATTAGTGAACATAGATAGAAATTAGAAATATATGGCTATGATGGGTAATGGCATGTTTGGTTTATTGTTGTTTCTAAGTTCTAACTTACCAAAATTTGGTAAGGTAACAAACCAAACATACCTCCACATTTCTTTACCTTACTAAAATTTGGTGCCAATTTTTTAATAAGTTCTGTTTTGGCAACAAACCAATCATGCCCTAACTTTTCAATAACCTTCATTTGCTACTGGGAACATACCTCTCAGATGGCCAGGTGCACTTTGGGGAAGGGAATCAAATTCACTTCCAAGAGATGGGCCGTCCTTGCGGAAGACTTTCCTCAGGATATAGTCCTTGGGAAACAGAACTTGTGATCGAAGTGTATGCTTGTCTCCTATGAAGCTCACACCCCTATCAACAGAATTGTTGTCCTCCAGTCGTAAACTTGCAGTATTGTACATGGTAGAACGGCTAACGGAGAATCTGGACCCATTTGATCTTGCACTAAGTTTCTTTGCCATATGAGCCCCTAAAGATTCCATTTCTCTTCTCTCTTTTCTCCTCCGCTCCTTAAACCATATCCTGACCTGATTGTAAGTCAAACCAACAGATGTTGCATACTCTGCAATGTCCTCCGGTTTAGGGTATTGTACCTCTGGAAACATATTTAGCAACACCAACAATGATATATGTAACATGATCATCATAAGCAGAGCTTGAAACACTAGCGTATACTTACCAGAGTAGAATCTCTCTAGCATCTGGATCTGCAGGGGAGTTTTTTTCGTCCCTGTAGTCCCCCTCTTTGCTTCAAGGCCATTGGCCACCATCTGAACAAAGCCATAATTAGTTGTTAGCAATTTAGCATAACAGAGAGTCAGAAAACGCCCAATTAGGCAATTACAAAAACTGGAATCTAGCAAATCGACATCATGTAAGAGCTCATGAGTTGAAATTGTGTAACGGAAAGTCAGAAACACGTATGGGTAGTAGCTTGACCATCGCTCACAGTTGATCCACGACTACATGAGCCCAATCTTAAAGGCAAAGATCATTCATTAATTGTTCCATTCATTACGACAGTTCAAAGTTCAAACCAATTCAATCCCAGCGTCTGATTTCCCTTCAAATCCTACTGGAGAAAACTGAGCTCGCCAACCCACATCACCACGATCCCTGCCCCCCTGCCGTACTCGAATCCCCAAAACAACCGCAGCAATGAGCTCACTAATGAATTAGACAGACCGAAGACGAGACCCCTCACCGCAACATACACACACAAATCCCCACCCACGCCGCCCACAGGCCACAGCCGATCACACTCCCAGTCGCCCAACCAAACCGCGATTCCCACCAAAAAAAAACATCTCCAGTCGCGCCCAAAAAAAGCACCAGCAGCAACCAACCCTCCGACGCTAGGACCGGATCAGAGCCGCAGTACCTGCACCGCCGCCGCCGCCGCCATGGCGCTAGCGCGAGCACGGGAGGGGTTTAGGCGCCGCCCATCGGCAGCTCGTCCCGGCGATTCAGCGGCGGCGGAGGACGACCCGAGTCCACACAGGCGAGCAGACGGGAGAGCGGCGGCGGCGGCGGCGGCGGCGGCCAAAACCCTACTACGAGCGGGCGGCCAAGGCCAAGTCCATTCCTGCGATTTTGGCTGCCGCCGTTTTCCCGGCTCGCTTAAACCCTCGCGTGGAGCGACGACGAGGATTAGGGGTTGGAAAATATCTATCTATGTGGAATATTTACATATCAGTCCCCCAAATCCCGCCGAATTTTGAAACGATCACTTCTGATTTATCCAGAGTTGGACCAAAATGAAAATACAGCCCATATGGGCTGGGCTGGGCTGGGCCTGAATGCCACGCCGTGGCCTGTTTCAGGATGTCTTTGTTCATTTTTCGGAGTGCAAAACAGATTCTCCAAAAGCTATATTTTTTGTACAAAAAGCTAAAAAAAAAAGCTGTTGGCGTAAAAGTTACGCCAACAGGTTCTCGGTAATCAAGAACGAACAAACAAGAGGTTTGTGCTTTAGAACGAACTCGAGCCTCCGTAAAGGATAATAGCTCAAGAGGTCCGAATGTGTATGTTTGAACCACTAGTTCTGGATCCCCCTTACAAGGTACAATGGGGGGTATTTATAGAGAAAAAGGCATAAGGAAAAGACCTATTTACCCCTACATTACAACTGACATAGTAGAAACTATCCGGTATTATAAACAAGGTTATACACGGTAAAGTGTTGTAGGGTAGATGGATAAGCTGAACATCCAATCAATCATGTCTTCCTGCTTCGAGGCCTCCTTCTTCCCTTCGGAGGGTTCTCTATGACTTCGCACCGTGGCACCCTCCGGTCGTGTTGACGTATGCTCCGAACAACAGTCCGCCACCTTCGGGATCTTTACTGAGCCCACGGAGGGTTAGTCTTTAAGTCTTGGAAATAAAGTAATTTCCCCCAACAGTAGCCCCTCGAATACGCCTTTCTGTAGATAACCTGTTTTTAGAAAGAAGGCAGTATACGAAAGGAACATTTCTAGTTTCTGAGGCTTAAAGGGAATTTGAAGATGTTATGACTTAGCCCAGGATTTTGGGCCCAATATTTTAGAACCTTCGTCCTCGAGTTTTGGCACAGTGAGAGAACTCCTTGGGAATGGAACGGTTTCGGAGTGTGAGCGTCGCGAAAACGGTTACGGAGTGCCCTTGTCGTGGAGACGGTTACGGAGTACCCGTGTCGTGGAGACGGTTACGGAGGGCGAACGTCGTGGGGTACCGTCAAAACGACCGTTACGGCGCAAATAGCCGTTACTCTCTGTAAAAAAGGTAACGGTCGATTTCTTCAGCGGTTCATACGCCGTTCCAGTGACCGGACCCACTTGTCGGTGACGGAGGCAGGACCTGCAAAGTGAAACTATCCGAAGAGTAGTACTGGTCGTATGGTTATAAAAAGGGGAAAACGGAGATTAACCGGGAGTTTTTACCGCATTCACCACCTGCAATTCCCCTTTCTCCCAATCTTCCAACTCCTTGAGCATTTGAGAGCGATGGCGAGAACTAGCCACACCACTCCTGCGGCGGCCAACACCTTGGCGCAGAGACAGGCGTGGGCTGCTTCGGCAGCAGCGGTAATGGCGGGAGGTCCGAGCGGTGCTTGGCCCAGGAACCCTCGGGCGCTCCGCCCGCCTTCCAAGAAGAAGATTGCGCAAAGCTTCATCATCGGCCAGTCTTTGAGTACTGCTGAATCAATAGAAGAGGCAGTGGAAGGAAAGCTGGGGACGGGAATGAGGACCCGAGTTCCTGGGACAGAGTCAACCCCACGACCACGAAGCGGAGAGGTGGTGGTCTTCGAAGCCTTTTTCGAGGCAGGTTTGGGACTGCCGGCTGTGGATTTCTTGGCAGAGGTGCTGGACTTGTTCCACATAACCCTGCCTCAACTGTCCCCCAACGCGATCGTCCGCCTGGCTGTCTTCGAATGGGCGCTTCGGGCGGAGGGATGCGAAGGCCGCTCCGAAATCTTCGCGGCGACCCACGAGGCCATCTGCCAACCGAAGCCTCAAGACGGGCCAGGGGATTCCAAGGTGACGATAGCCTTCGGTAGCGTTAACTTCCAGCTGCGGAGGGAGCATGCTCTTCATTTCCCTGCCAAAGCCATAAACGACCGATGGTACACAAACTGGATACTTCGGTGGTTCTACGCCGAAGTCGGAGAGGACTCCCCTCTCTCGGGCCCTCTACAAGAGATCTGGTTTCGGAAGGAGGCCGACATCTCCCCGAACCCTAGCTTGCTCACGACGAGGCTAGGGTTGCTCGCTTCAGTGGCCCGCCGTATGAGCATGTGCGATCTGGCCGAGGAGTTCGTCGGTCTTCGGATCCCTCCCCTCGGAGCCAACTGGCCAATCGTAATCCCACAAGCCTCGGAAGGGACCTCCGAAACTTAGGTACATCTTTTTCCTGCGGCATCATATTATATGAACAGATTAGTTATACTCATACTTTTATACCTCTTTCTTTCAGCAGCGCCTCTGGCATTAGCTCCGGATGACATAGTTCGGGCCACCGAACGAATTCTCGGAGCTCCTTCGGTGACCGAGAGGCAGAGAAGGCTGGAGTTGGTGGGGAGTTGGGAGCGATCCAACAGAGTGTGGAGAGCCCTCGGCATGGAGCCCCCGCAGCTTCCCGACTTCGCCCCAACCGGGGCGGCTGGCCGCAAGAGGAAAGCAGCGGCCGAGCCCTCCAAGAAAGCTGGTAAACAGCCGCTTCAGAAGAAGGCAGCGAAGCAACCTCCCCACTTGACGCCTGCTTCGTCTTCTTCGTCGCCAGACGAGCGGAGCCCAACTCCCGAAGAGGCAGAAGACTCCGAAGGCGCGACGGCGAAGGCTTTCGAAGCCTACCTCCTGGTTGACGAAGATATGGGGGAGGTCCCCCCAAACATCTCCGTCAGGGAGGGGGTTAGCGTAACTCCAACGACTCCTCCCGCACCCGTCGTCGTGCCGGTGGAGTCGGACTCTACTCCCGACTTGCCCTCACTCGAAGCGGTCCCTTCGGAGACTGCAACTCCGACGGAGGATACCGAGGGCAGGACCTCAGGGGATGACTTTGCCAATATCCTCCGGATGTACGAAGTCTTGGAGGATCCGGCGATCTTTCCTCAAGAAGCTCTCAGAGGTATTTTTCCGGAGCTCCTCCTTCTTTGTCAACATTCGCCTGCTATCTGTAAAACACGCTTATTAATCTTGTTATTGAAGTAGTTACCTCTTCGGGTACCGAAGCTTTGGTGGCGCCGGAAGTCCCTGCTTCTTCGGAGACGGTTATCCGAGCGGACCCTTCTGCTCCTCTGGGGGCTCCGAGCCTGGTGGCAGAGAACGTGTCCTTCGGGGTGGACGACGTGCTTCCCGGGACGGAGTTGGCTCCGGCCGCGACCACCTCGACCACCGAAGTCGCCTCCGACAACGTGGTTCCGGCCGGAGAGGTGGCGGCCGGGGGTCTGAGTGCTCTTGCTTCTCCTCCCTTCGTGCCGGGGAGGGGTAAGAGCATTTCTAGCCTCGGCCTTCGTCTTGGCCAAACTGCACCCTCCGTCGGTAATTCGGAGGACGAGGCCGCAGCGGACGACGCCCGAGCTTTGTCTTGGCTTCCTCTACTGGCTCCTTTCTTGGAGCACCGGAGCGGCCTTCGAGGACTCCTGGAGCCCCTGGCTGAGAGAAGCCAAGATATTGCTAACTCGGAGTTGATCTCCGCCTTGAGCGAGACTAGGGCTTCGACCCTCAACACGGCCCTCGAAAGGGCTGCCCTTCAGGTATGAAAAAGACACCACAGTTGCTATATTTTAATGGTCATAACTTCTTTAGTGCTTACCTAGTTTTCCTTGCAGCAATTTGCCCTGGCTAGAGCGGCAGCGACTTCCAACGAGGTCGAAATTAATCGACTCAACCGGAAGGTCACTACCCTCCAGACGGCCCTCAATGACTCCACCGGGAGGTCCCTCAGACTGGAGGAAGAAGTTTTGGAGGAACGGAAGGTTAGGGCAGCATCTGACAAAGCCCTTGAAGCCCTCCGTTCGTCAGCCCAGGAAGCCGAAGCCGAACGCGTTGTCCTCCGCGCGGAGGTCGAAAAGCTTCGTCAGGACGCAGCTACCTCGAACGCACAGTTGGTGGAGCTTCGAGGGGCTCTTAGCCAAGCAATGGCTCACAAGAGTTCTTTGATGCTTCGGGTGGCCGCAGTGGACGCGACTGTTGCGAACCTGGAAGCGGCAGAGAGGAAAAATTCAAGTACTGCTGATCGTACCTTGGAAGCTCTTCAGGGTACGTTGGAGTACTTCGGCACTATGTGCCCTTCGTCCTCCACCGCAGCCTACGAGCCACTCGACCGAAAGCTGACGAGGATCCAGGTTGCTTCGTCACTGATGAAGAACTTCGGCATTCGGTACGGGGAGATCTCCGGACAGTGTGCTGGCATCGGGGTTCTTCGTCACCTTGAATATCTTCGGATTCCTCTTGGCTCGGTTGGAATCTCGTCCCCTGGAGGCTTCGCGGATGATGACTTGCTGCGGCCATCTTTAGAGGTGGCTTCGGCTTGGGAAGCCTTCCGGTCAGCGTGGAAGACGGACCACAAGGTCGCTGCTAAGGCCTGGATCGACGAGGCCCGTCGGCAGAAGCAAGCTCAAACGAAGCCACCACTCCCTGCTTCACCAGCCCCTCCGGTTCCAGCTCCGCCAGTCGACCCGCAGGTCTAGACGCTTAGGACTGCTGTGTACCTGTGGCCTTGTAAACCTTGTTTTATTAATGAAAAAGTTATAAACAGTACTTGTCTTGGGTGTTCTGCTCTTTTTTAGGTTTTGTCATGCCCTTCGGGCCCTGACTTCGAACTTCTGGAAACTACCGCCGAGCTTCGAAAGGAGTGGGCAGTCCTTGAGAGTTTGAGACCTTACCGCCGTTCCCGCTTCTCTGTTCCTCGCGGAGACGGGGGGAGGTTACCCTTGAAGTACGAAGGGACGTTTTATCTTATATTAAAGAGGAAGAGAAGGCGGAGGGGTCTTCACCTTCCGAACCTATTGACTGGTCCGACTCGGAGTACCAAGCCGAAAACTTTGCCGAGGCAGACTCCGAAAGGCTCTTGACATGGGCTGAACTTCAGGAGGAGCAGAAGAAACTGCGAGCCTCGAGAAAAAAGAGAAGTACCCGGCCTAAAAAGACGACTTCAAGCTCTGAAGGGCAAAGTAGCCGCAGGGGTAGTTCTAGGGGTCGAAAGGGTCTCCGTTTTTATTTGGGTTTAGATAACAATTTTTCTTGATGTATGAGTATAATATTTTAATGTGGAATGCTTCGACAGCATGCCGTGTGACTCCTACCCTCCTACCCCCCTTGTGGGTGGCGGAGCCTTTATCACACAAAAGGGTTCACTAGGCACAACACTACAACAAAACAGAATATTTTCGTCGGCCAAGTTAACTTCCGTCGACTTTTGGGCAAGCCGACGGAAGTTAAATAACTTTCGTCGGCCTCCACGAGCCGACGGAAGTTAACTTAACTTCCGTCGGCTTCTGACAGTGGCCGACGGAAGTTAGCGAGGGTTTTTCCGCGGCCGTCCGGATCCCCCTAACTTCCGTCGGCCAGCACTAAAGCCGACGGAAGTTAGCTAACTTCCGTCGGCTTTAATGCTGGCCGACGGAAGTTAGGTCGCCCTTTTCCCAACCGCGCGCGCGTACAGGGAGACCTAACTCCCTGTACGCGCCCACGCCGTCGCCGCCTCCCGCTCCCAGCAGCCCGCCGCCGCCTCCCGCCCTCGCCGCCTCCCGCCGCCGCCCGCCCTCGCCGCCTCGGGCGCCGCCGCGCCGCGCCGCGCCGCTGCCCGCCCGGCCGCCGCCGCCCGCCCGCCCGCCCGCCCGCCCGCCTCGACCGCCGGCCACCGCCTCCTCCCGGCCATCGCCGCCGTCCCGCCCATCGCCAACGCCGTCGACGCCGCCGTCGACGCCGCCAAGGTGCGCCGCTTTAATTAATTTTACTTTCATTTAAAGATGTTAATTTGCAAAAAGTATTAAATTATCTACATATTTATAGTTTACCTAGACTCAAGTATTAAATTATCTTTGTTTATGGCGTTAACCATATAGTTTAATTTTATGTATGCAATAGTAGTACTATTTAATGTATTAGGATGAATAGATGAGAATTTTAATGTAATAATAGTGTTATTTAATGTATTAGGGTAGATTTTAGTAAAAGCAAGCGGTGACAGTAAATTAAAATCTATTATGACAGTAAATTTAATGTATTAGGGTAGATTTTATGCATGATTTCATTGGGTGATTAGTATTATATCTATATATACTTTAATATATATATATTTCTTTTCGTATGTAATTTTTTATTTGACAACAACGTAGATAGTGTAACGAAACCTATGCGTCACCCGTTTCGGACCAACATGTCTCACACGTGTCATGCGTGTGAGATGTGCAGGTCCGAAATTGTCCCTTTTTGGACAGCCTCAGAGTGGGCGACAGAGCGTGGTTTTATGATGAGTCCTGAGTCCGAATGAGATTTCAGTAACATAACCTTGTTGTTCTCCATTGCACCACTATCAAGCGTGCAATTGGACAACAGCGGGGTTATGCTGCTGAAATTTCGTTCGGACTCATGGCTCGTCATAAATACCACGTTTTGTCGGTCACTCTTGGGTGGGTTTAGGACCTATCTTTTCCTATAGACCATGGTTGTCACGGCATCGCCTGCGTCGACTAGGCGTCCAGGCGGTCACCGCCGGACGCCATGGTGAATCGCGTCGCCGGTGGGCTCTGCTTCCCCTTGCGTCGTCGGCCGCCCGGCCGCCTCTACTTCCCCTCTGTTGTCCGGAGGCGGAGGCGGGGGGTGGCCAGGGTGTGTGTTTGTTGCGAGCCCTTTGATTGAATGAATGTTTTGCATATAGAATGGCTGAGGACGACCGACGGTGGATGTATAGTGGTTGGATGAAAAGTGGAGCTCACACGAGGGAGTGGGTAATCAACGCTGAAAAATTTGTTGATCGTGCATTCGCTTTGACAACAAACACTGGCGCGAGGTGCCCATGCATGAAGTGCAGAAATTCTCGTTGGGAAGACAAGAGGACGTTGTCATTGCATATTTGCAAATATGGTTTCGTGCCAGGTTATGAAGTTTGGTCTTTTCACGGCGAGACAGGCCTTGAAAAAACGGTATTGGTAGTGGAAGAAGAAGATGATAGCGTTGCTGACGATAGGATGGATGAGATGGTTGATGCTATACGACCGGAGTTTGAATCAAACCCCGAGGATCCTCCAACACCGGAGGTTCAAAAGTTTTTCGACATCCTTCGAGCTTCAGAAGAGCCATTGCATGAGCACACCACCGTAAGCGTTCTCGCTTTCGTGACTCGTATTATGGCTATTAAGTCAAAATTTGCATTTTCAAACAATTGTTATAAGGAGCTCTTGAATCTGATCAGCGATATCCTTCCTAAGAACCATAAGGTGCCGAAAGACATGTATCAGTCAAAGAAAATGCTTTCTGCTCTCGGTATGGAGTATGAGAAGATTGATGTGTGCCGAGATAATTGTATGCTGTTCTGGAAAGAACATAGTAATGAGGTGAAATGCCTAAAATGTGGTAAACCGAGATTCGTAGAGGTCATAAATGAAGACGGAGAGAAGGTGACGACAGAGGTTGCTCATAAGCAACTTCGTTACATGCCTCTTACACCTCGGGTGAAACGATTGTTTCTATCAAAGAAAACCGCTAGACATATGCGATGGCATAAAGAAGGTGTACGTGAGAATAATCAAGTAATGGTGCACCCATCTGATGGTGCGGCATGGAAGGCTCTAGATGATTTTGATGCAGACTTTGCTAGTGATGCAAGGAATGTTCGCATCGGGTTGGCAACTGATGGATTCACGCCTTTCAATGTAACGACATCGTCGTACTCTTGTTGGCCCGTGTTTGCTATTCCATACAACCTTCCACCTTCATTTTGTATGAAATATGAATTTATGTTCCTGTGTCTCATTATACCCGGTCCAGATCATCCTGGAACACGACTAAACGTGATGTTGAAGCCCTTAATTGAAGAGTTAAAACAATTGTGGAAAGGAGTTGAAGCATATGACTATGACCAGAAACAAAAATTCAATCTTCGAGTTGCGTATCTGTGGTCGGTCCACGATTTTCCGGCATACGGTATTTTTTCTGGTTGGAGTTGTCATGGAAGGTTGACATGCCCGATATGTGCGAAGGACACATATTGTTTCCGTCTGAACTTCGGGGGAAAGATTTGTTACTTTGATTGCCATAGATGCTTTTTGCCCATGAATCACCCATTTAGGTTACAGAGGAACAATTTCAAGAAGGACAACATTGTTGTAAAGGGACCACCAAGGCGTTTAAATGGTAGAGAAATCGCTGATATGCTGAATGAGTTGGTCCTTAATGAAAATGAGGATGGATTTGTAGGATTCGGAACCGAACATAATTGGACCCACATATGTGGTTTATGGGAACTGCCGTACGTCAAATCACTAATTCTGATGCACAACATTGACGTTATGCATCAGGAACGTAATGTTGGTGAAAGCATTATAAGTACATGTATGGATTTTACTGACAGGACAAAAGATAATGTAAAGGCGAGAAGAGATTTAGCTGAGATTTGTAATCGACCAACCCTTGAGTTGACGAATAGTGGTGGCAAGCCACGTGCCCCATTTTGTTTAAAACCTAAAGAAAAAAACAAGTAATGAGGTGGTTGAAAAATTTGAAATTCCTAGATGGTTACGCCGCAGGATTTAGAAGAG
Source organism: Zizania palustris (assembly GCA_019279435.1). Taxonomy (NCBI): domain Eukaryota; kingdom Viridiplantae; phylum Streptophyta; class Magnoliopsida; order Poales; family Poaceae; genus Zizania; species Zizania palustris. The sequence goes on along the minus strand of JAAALK010000079.1, from coordinate 70,250,213 downwards.
CTGTGAACTTGAAGACAGGGAAATTAAATGGATTGAAAAGTCACGATTACCACATAATAATGGAAAGACTCCTTCCTGTAATGTTTCGTGGGTACCTGAATGATGATGTGTGGAAGGCGTTAGCTGAGCTGAGCCATTTTTATAGACAACTTTGTGCGAAAGAAATTAAGAAAGATATGATGGAGATGCTAGAGAAAGAGATCCCAGTGCTTTTATGTAAACTGGAAAAAATATTCCCTCCAGGGTTCTTCAATCCAATGCAACATTTACTGATTCATCTGCCATATGAAGCTAAGGTAGGTGGCCCTGTGCAATATAGGTGGATGTATCATATTGAAAGGTCCCTAAAGAAGCTTAGAGCGATGGTTGGTAATAAGGCCAGAGTTGAAGGTTGCATCGCAGAAGAATTTAAATTGAAAGAGATAGCATACTTCACTAGTGTATACTTCGCTGAGCATCACAATGTCAACACACCTGCTACACGGTACCATATGGATGAAGACCATCCTTGTAGTGATCTCCAAATATTTGGGTGGAAGGGCATAACTGTTGGTGTTTCCACGACATATTATGTAACTCAGGAAGAACGAACAAATGCCTTGCTCTACATGTACTCAAATATGGAAGAGATGGAACAATATTTCGCGTAAGTGATTCGTTTTAGTTTTATATTTTACCTCCAAATTTTATACCCGTTTGTTTACCTATTCGTTACATTGACAGTATGTTTGATTCAAAATACTTGCCATCTGGTCGTCAACCAACGGAGAAGCAATTAGATAAATTGCGTCGAGAAGGAGTAAATGGCGGGCCTAGTTTTCTCACTTGGTTCAGAGAACATGTAAATCCTTACCTTTTCTGACACGTATTATTTTACTCTACTGGGTTAATTATCTTATAATCTCTTATGATTTGCAGTGCGTGCTCGCTGACAATGTACATATAGACTTGCGACAGCTCTCTTACGGGAGTATTAGTGCCAAAAGTTACGGTCGCTACGATGTTAATGGTTTCCGCTTCCGTTCAACTATATTTGAAGCATATCGACCTCTAGCGGCAACAACTAATACTGGTGTTGTTACAAGGGTCGTTGATGGACAAGGACACGAAACTATGTATTATGGAAT